>RJWM01009025.1:0-69900 GCA_004363535.1 Dasyprocta punctata
AACTCAGTGGCAATCTACTTCTTTGTTATATTCAAGGCCTGTCTTCAGTGTCCATGACCCTGTCCCCCCAAAATATTAGACCTATGTTGAGACATAAGATAGGAAGTACACTTATCTTCCTATATCTGTCATTATGTGAAACATAACATTGTATATATTCACAATGTGCTTTTTGTGTCTTATATAATTAATGGTATATCAATATCATTAATTGTCTTAATTCAAAGACTACATATAAAACATTAACTCATAAAGATAAATATACTGAAACTAGATATCACAATAACAATAACTATAACAGTATCAATGTAACATACTCCAAAATTGTACCCTAAGGACTGCTTTTTAATTTTCTTGCTTCTGTATTTTTTAACTCTGAAGTGAGAAATGCTGCAATAATTTGCAATTCTCAGTGTAAAAGTATAGCCATAAAGGAGGACAAGTATCAACATTTCAAACTTAGTGAATCAAAACAATTTGTCAACTTTATCAATTTCCTCAAGTCAGGTGATTAAGGGAAGTGACAGATGTTTTATGCTGGTCTACAGAGTACTCTAGGACCTAACGAAATAGATGAGACAATTGCAGCAATAGAGATTTGCATTGTATTGCAGGAAATTACTGTATTAGTGAACATCATATATTTATTGACTTCATGTCTCAATGGAAGAATGCAAGTCTATTATGCACATTAAAGTACAGTGGGCGAGGTTATAAGAGCTTGACCATTCTGTTTTAAAGCCATTATTTACTTCATCTCCACCACCTTGGTACTGCACTCATAGAAGGTATTTGGCACCATAATGTCAAATTAACCTTCAGGCTTCACAAATTCCATTCATATTAAACTGCATCTCATAAGTATGGAATGCCACTGGGTCTAAATGCATGCTCTAGATCTTTAGTTATGAGCATCTTGCAGTCGGAAAAACTAATATTACAGTGTTTATATTCTGGATATCTAGAGCATAAATAAATTTTATTTCACAGATGACTCATTTAAAGTGAACACGCTCAGTGAATACTGGATTTGGAGTCTGTGAAAAAGGGAGAAAAAGTGATTGAAATGAAATTAAGCTATGGAAAGATCAAAATGAAAGTTCACACTAAATGATGTCTCTTTCCATTTAAGTAAATGTCAGATATCAATTTCAGAACACTGTTCTGATTTTTAAGAAGTTAGCCCTTGATACAGTGAGCAATATGATGAATATAAAGATTTAGAAAACTTTGGAAATTAATAACATTCTTCATTGCAGAAAAGAGGGTGATTGCTTTTTGCACATGAGACATAAGGGTCATTTTCACAGGTTGTCTTTCAAATGTAGCCCTTTAAGTGGCATTTCATCTGTAATATTAAAAAGGAAATTTATAGGCCAGATATCTTCAGCTGAAGTCAAGTGGAATGCAGAAATAGTTTTACAGAAAAATCACAAAAGAAACTTACTTTTATTACAGCCAAACGAAGTGTTATGTACCTGAACCTCAGGAGCAATTTGATAATCCCCCATAAGAGAAATACAATTGAAACCACTGAACAATACAAAAAATTATGAGACTAAATTTCATTTCTACACAGAAGCCAGGTATCCTGGAGATAATCTGTATTGCAAGCCCTCAGTATTAGTAAATTGTGCAGCCACCTGATTTGTTTGGATTTAATTATTAATGCTTCCAGAAATATAAACATCATTTACCATCTTCATGGAATCACTAATATTTTAGGTTATTTTAATATAATTAAAGTTGAGCTGCATGGCTCATTTTAATTAGTATGTATAATTGGTATTATCTTCTTTGTGATTTTAAGCAAGTAGCACCCAAATAAAACAAACTTAACGGCTGATGTGTACTTGTTAACCAAGAATTATATAAGAAATCACACAAAAATTGTTAACTAAAATTCTTACAGTGTTGATTTTCAATGAAAGACATTATGCCTCTGGGACAAACTCAGCTTTTTAAAAAATATACATAATGAATGCATATATATATATATATATATATATATAATGAATATATCCGTTACTTTATTCATCCATTTAATTTAATATAAAATTTAACATGATTTTAACTAAAGCTGGGAGTGAGTGTCCCCCTCATTATAGTTGCAGAACCTAAGCCAGCACAGGTCTTTAGGATACTGTTAGCCAGGATATATATATATATATATATATATATATATATATACATACATATTAGAATTCCAACTCCAAGTGGGTGAGCAGTAGGATGTTCATTAGCTCATTTCAAAATCTGGAGGTATAGTTATTTTAAAAATCATTAATTCAGAGGAATAAAAACGCGGTCCATAGGATATTTTTCATCTTCCCACTGTTTTTCTCAGCATGTGATAGATGAGGGCAAATAGGGGCTCTCTTTAGAGAAAAAGAAAGCAAGTGTTAAGCAGGTAATCAAGTGTGTTTTTCATAACAGCGATACTGAAAACAGCTGGCTTATTAGAATAATTTTTGTGAATCAATAAAACTGATTCTACTCCTCCTACACACCCATGGGAAAGAAAAGAGAGAATTATTCAAAATGAAGTGATTATATATACTTCCCACTGAAGAGATAGCCTAGCATTGATTTTTTTAAAGCTAGTTGGTCTCAGAAAGTAGGGCAGGTTTGAAGTTATTTTTAATAATATCCTGTCTGTCATGATTTTGAAATAAACAGTATTAAAACACAGTTGAGTGATTTTAGCACTGCTGACATGCCTCCCACTTTTGACTCTAAATCATGACTATTAGTTTTTAACTTTTGAATTTTAAGCCTTTAAGAGACTCTTCGTATTTACATAGCATTTCAGTTTAGGGTACTTCTTAGAAACAGTCCATAAATTGACTAACTATGGTAGGCTGTGTTCTGCACTTAACCATTCACCATTATATTGCTCTTTAGCCTTAGAATTATATATATATATATATATATATATATATATATATATATATATATTTCACATTTTCTCAGTACTGAAATAAATTTAGTCATGTCTGCTGGGCTATTTGGAAGCTATCCAATTGCATAAATTAACACCAACTGCTTAGAATTGCTCTCAAACATTTTAACTGTAAGAACATATCACATGCCTCTCGAATATATCAAACTGGGAAGAAATATAAGAGAAAATAAGAAAAGAAAGAAGGGATAAAAGAAAACAATAGAAGCAAGCAGTGTCATGAATAAAAAATGAATGAAAATAATTTATAAAAATCAAAGTTCAGTCAGGCTAGGTTTTACTTTTAAAAAATCAAGCGTACTATTTTTCTTCTCAAATAAGGCTGATTATAGAGATAGAAAATGTATATTCAAAATGATGTATCAACATTGGATTACATACTTATTCTTGCAACACTCTAATCCTCATCTTTCTTCAGGCAATTCCCTAGACTACTTATGTGAGCAATAAATTATATTATACTTCTGGTTCTGAAATTAAAATAAAAGCAGATCGTTTTGAATTAATCAGAAGTAACCCCAAATATTGCCTCTTAGTTTTAACCATAAGGTTATTATTCTAAGGAAACTCATGTAGTGAAAATATTTAGAAATTCTCACAAATTCTCACCTGGCAAAAATTTGTTTAAATGTATTTCTTGCTAAAAAAGAAAAGAAGAAAAAGTATCACTATTTTAGAAAAGTAAATGTAAAATGAAATATATGTATTTTTTTAATTTGGAAAATTACAATAATCACAGGAGTCATGGATATAGCTCAGTGGCACAGCATCTGCCTGGCAAGAGTGAGGCTGAGGTTGTGAGTTTGATTCCCAGTACAAAAATCAATGATAATAATAATTATAAAATACTTTTTAAATAATCACAAATTTTGATTAAGTCTTTGGAAATAAGTTATGTGTGCATATTTATGTTTATTTATACACAAATGTATATATATACATACTTAAATAGGTACATAAAGCTGAATTTGATTTTTATACAGACAGAACTTTACATATACATAAACAAAAATCTTACTCAACAATATGTTAATTGGAAATTGAAATTTACTGTGACATATTAATCAGTGCCTTTTTATTTTCAGTCTGCTTTTATTTTTCACTTCTATCTAATGATTTTTAAAGCTATTCACAGTATATGAAAAACAAATTCATAGTTTATTTTAAACTTCACTACATATTTTCTGAAATTTCCTAAACATAGAAGGAAAAAAATCTCTATTTAAAAAAACTAAAATACAAGCACTTTAAAATAATTTACACAGTTCTAAATAGGTAGACATAAAAACATCACTTTTGGCTGGGGATATAAGGGCCTGCCTGGAAAGTGCAAAGTACTGAGTTCGATTCCCGGTATGAAAACAAACAACTAAACAAAATATTCGTTTCTTTTTAATCTACTTAGTTCTAACATGGTTAAGAATACATTTAAAAATAATGAGATCAAACCTATGTTAGTAGATGTGTATGTACTGTAATACATGAACATTTATAAATAATCTTTTTTGGTTTAAGTAATATTAGAATTGATTGAACCCTAACTATAACCATCAGACTCTTTGAAAGTGTGTTTTTATTATTTCCTAAAAACCAAAGAATCCTCTACATAATAATTGTATTTTAACCAAGGTTTATACAAAATGAACAGAAATTCTTTACTGATGATCTTAAAAACTTATAATCTGTAATTTAGTAATTTAACTAGAAAACCATAACTTAATATTCATTCATTGTAATAGCAGACATAATGATCAGTAGACAGCTATGAATTGGCTTACTAGTGCCCTGTTGGTTACTTTTCCATTAGCTCCCCCCATCCAGTTTCATTTCCTGCAGTCTCACTTGAATGAGGTTGAATGCAGTACCAAGTTATTTAGTGAAAAATTTTCCAAGTGAGCAATTTGTAAGTCTTAAAATATATATTATTCCAAATAGCATGATGAAATCTCAAGCCAATGTACTTCATCCTGTCAGATCTGAATAATCCTTTTGTTCTCCCCAATCCATAGTAAAAATGCCACCTACGTTCTAGCCACTTTACATCTGTCTTGGTTATCAAGTCAACTGTTACAGCAGTCAAGTAATCCTTACATTACTTAATAATGACCCCCCAAAAACAGAAACAGTGATGCTACAATCTGAAATACCGAAGGAAAGCTCTCAGGTTTATCCTTTTAAGTGTAAAGGTGAACGTTTTGGACTTATAAAAAAAGAAAAAAAATGTGCAATAAGGTTGGGAGGTTATATAGGAAGAAATTATCTTCTACATAATAAATTTTG
Source organism: Dasyprocta punctata (assembly GCA_004363535.1). Taxonomy (NCBI): domain Eukaryota; kingdom Metazoa; phylum Chordata; class Mammalia; order Rodentia; family Dasyproctidae; genus Dasyprocta; species Dasyprocta punctata. The sequence continues at coordinate 5,243 of RJWM01009025.1, forward strand.
ACCAAGGAAAATAAATTCATGCAAATTTTGGTCATGTCAGTCTACAAAAGGTATGTCAATAGTGTGTAAGTACTGAATTAAGAAAGTAAAGATAGAAAAGATATTAATTATGTTTGAATGTGTTCCAATAACTTGAACGTATACCAAGACTATTTTAGTAAAGAGTCTGGTGAAAGGGGTAACAGCAAGCTACTTACTGTCAAGGAAAAGTGGTTACACTGACTTAGTAATTTATATGTAAAGTTCACTACTGTCAGTTATTTCATGCCATCTACTGGGTTTTTTCTTGGAACATACATACCTCAGATTTAAAATGGGGAAGGGCTGAAAACTAAATCCAAGGTCTACCTCCTTCCTTTTTTTTTTTTCGTACTGGGGATGGGACCCAGGTTCTTCCCAATGAACTACATCCTCAGTGTCGGTCTTTTCTCTATCTCTATGCATCTCTTTCTCTGTCTCTGTCTCTGTCCCTGACTGGCTGGCTGTCATTGTCCCTGTCTCTGTCTCTGTCTTTCTCTCTCTCTGACAGGGTATTGGTAAGTTGCTAAGTTACCTAATCTGGGCTAGAAGGAGTAAGCCTACTGCCTCAGCCTACAAAGTCTGTGATTAAAGATGTGTACCTCCATCCCCAGAAAAAGGGTCTTCCTCTTTATTTCTTATTTAATATCTGGCTTATGTAGTTTATTTTGTAGTAAATTCATGCAATGTATATGAATTTGGTTTTGCAATCTGAGGCAATTTTGAGACATGTAGAATATTATCTTCAACATTAGGTCAAAAATGTCAACACTGTCCTATTTTAAAAATTGGATTGTTACTAATTTTAACTTCAGATAATCCAAAATACTTTCTAGTTTTATCTATGTATAACTTTTCCCCAGAACTAAAATAGAAGCCAAACAGAATAACCAAGTAAATGATTCTTAGCATTAATACTGCTTTGTTCACTTGGGAGATCTGAGTTCTGCTTGCTTAAAACTAAAGAGAGATTTTCTTTGTTAGTTATAGAACTGCCTACATATGCTGCTTGTTTTTCTGTTCATTCTTTATGCCCCTCCCCAACAGGTAACATATATTTGATGTACATTTGTACTTCCTTACATGAATATCACGTTTAGGGTTGGTTAATTTTTTGTAGGCTACCACAAGTACCCCAAAGGAGTTTTTTAATGGTTATTATCATTGCTGTTGTTGTTGTCATTGTCATTTCAGAATTTGAAACTATTATCAAAAATACAAGTTATTTACTGACAGTCATAGATCCCTTCTGCTATGAGTGTATTTTAGGTCATTTTATTGGCTTCTGCAGACTCTAACATAACTCCAGTTAGAACCAAGTGCAATTCTTAATAACCGTCCAAGCCGATCCATCCTGAAATATAGCATTTCTTTGAAAAATTAGATCTGAATTCATGTTGAGGATTTCAATCCTTTTTCTATTTTGCCTAATGACTTATTTCATCCTGGATAGACAGCACCCTGAAACTTCCTTAAGTAACTGTAAATGGACCTAGATAACAGATTTTGTACTCAAAGCAAAAATCTGGACCATACAGCTGTAGAATAGTTTTGTTTAACTAATCAAAAATCTCTGAATATTTATAAGCTCAGACATCTGAAGAGTAGATTTTAATCTGAAGGCTTAACCTAAAATCTTATTTACCAGAAAAAAGTCAAATTCTACTTTCATTTAGCTATTGGTTTACTAAGGCACACGATTTCAAATAGTTTAAAGAAACATGAGAAGACTGGATTGGTTTAATACCATATTTAAGTCATAGCGTAATAAACTCATTTTATTTACATAGATTCAACATCCTTGAAAAATTAACAAATTTTGTATAACTAACCAACATGCCATATTTTTGTGCAAAGTAGTTCTCGTGAGAATTATTTATCTATTCATTCAAAAATATACATATGTATGCATGTTATCTATGTACTAAATATGCTGGTGAGATATGTAGTGTTACAGAATTTGCTTTGAGATTTTTAGAATAATATCACAATAATAGAATAATATCACAACTATGTTCACAAGAATTGCATATATCTATCAATGCAACACAGACTGTTAAAATCCAAGCCAATAATGTACTTACGTTCCATTTCAGAAACATGTCTTCAATGAACATGGGCAAGCATCACCAATCATTTGAGCACTTTTCTCAATGCAGCCAGCTAGAGACATTTATTGTTTCTGAAGTCTACTTGGCAGAAAGTATAATTATACAGTGTCAATCACTATAAATATTATCTCAAGCATTTATTTTATTGTAGAATAATTACAGATAGTAATACTTGCAACGGAAAGTATAAAGACAAGGTTAGAATTGAAAAAATGTTCTAGTGGGTATTGGATTTCAAACTTGTTTCCATTCTAATTACCACCTGCAGACTTTGCGCTCATCTTTTATGTGATAGATGGAATAATGTTCCCAAAGAACTAAAAGAAATTAAGTAAGAGGTAAAATCCATAGAATAATAATGAAGAGTTGAAATAGTACCTAGGTATCTTCCCACAAAGCAGAAACTAAAATGATGTTAATACTTGTCCAGGTACTACCAAGCTCTTGAGTCAAATGATTCTTGTCTTATACAAATTCACCTGAGAAATCAAATATTATTGATGCTGAAAAGTATAGTACAACAGAACAACAAAACAGATAATATAAATTACGAGGGTCAGCTCAAAATACTAATATAAATCAAATTTGGCAATCCACATTAAGCAGTAATACAATTTATAAAATAGTAATCTCTATAATACTGGAAATTTTCAAGTTATTTTAATTAAATCAGAACATTTATTCTTTTATTTATTTTATAGTTTACATGATCATGCTACATGCGTAGTTTTATGTGTGAAATCTATATTTGAAATGTTAAATTAAGAATTATAGAATTGTTTTTTTCTGAAAACTGTACTAATAATCTTTATTATTTTTAATGTTTGCCATTCACGAGTTTGAGTACAGTAAAAAAATGGAACAATGAGGCAATTCTTGCTTATAGTACTAGTTAATCTAAAATCTTCATTTTGAGTCATCTATCAAAACCTAAAACAAATATTCAAACAACAGTTGCAATCATTAACAACAACAACAACAAAATAAACAAATATAGCAGATATGTGTAAAGGAGGGTATTATACCTACTTTAAAGAATTAATTTTATTAAAAGTTGATGCTTTAATTACTGACCACATGTACATATCAATAAACTTGAAGTTATTTTCCTTAATTCTAGTGTCTAGAAGTAACTGAATACATTAGTTTCCTTTAAAAAAATGACATACATCTGCAGAGTGTATTAGCACATGCCCCTAATCCCAGCACTCAGGAGGCTGTGACATGAGGATTGCCATGAGTTTAAGGCCACCATAGGTTGCATAGTGAGCTCAAGACCAGGCTGGAATGCATAGCAAAACACTGTCTCAAAAAATGTAATTAATAAAAAATAGGTCTGCATAATGAATTCCAAAATTATAGATACATGTAAAAGTTTGGGGGGACTGAGATATTTAACAGTTATTAGGTTGTTACGTGACATGAACAACTGAAAGAGTAATCTAGTGAAAACTTCATTGTGTAGTAAAAGCCCATGAGACACACTTATTTGGTTCAAAGAAAGAAAAGGGATAGCCAGATATGAGAGAAATGATTATAAAATACTCAGCAGGTAGCATTCACTTTTTCTTCTCCCATAACTCACAGTCATCAACCAACTAAAGGACACAATTAAAATTGGCTCTTTCAATCATAATTTTTTAGAAGTGAGATTAAAAAAATCATTTACGTCAGAAAAAACTGCAGCAATTTCCAAAGCTGAGATTTGGGGGATGATGAGCTGGAGGTTTGGAGGTATGCAAAACCGAGCTGTTCAATGCAAACATGGCCTCGATGTGCTGTTGCACCGGAAAAGAAAATGGAAGTGAGGAGGCCAAACCACAACCCAAGAAAGGTGATCTTCCTCAAGCTACAGAACTTTACTTTTTCCCTAAAAAATAATCTGTGGCTCTATTTTCTAGCCTACTTTCAGTAGATATTGATTGGTTCAAACCAATCAATATATTGATACATTCAAACTAATCGAAAAGCATAACATTTTTCTTTTTGAGTTTTCATGAATATATTTTAACCATCTACAGTGGAAACCACAATATAATCATTAATGTTTATTTTGCTATTTACATTTGTTCTTTTTAGTTGGTTATATTAGTCCAAAGTCAAATATTAAAGTGGTCTTAAGATAATGATATGGCTTGTTGTTTTATGACTGAATAACTATGTACTTAAGGTGTGAACAAGGTAGTACTTTTACTAACGTCTTTGAAGCATTTCATAATGTATGTATGTGTGTGGGATGTGTAGGTGTGTGTATGTGTGTCTATAATCATTCTAATTTTATTGTGAATGAATTATGATATCCATCTTTTCAATAGGAAACCATCTATGTTATTAATAGCAGTATCGCAAAAATATTTCTCTGTATTCTTGGATTATGACAATTGTGTTATTGTTTTAGATCTCAGATAATTCTTCTTCACATAATATTCATCTGAACTAGAACTTGCCAAACATTTTCAATATCAGGACTCATTTGTATTCATCAAGAGGAAAAATGATCACCAAATGTGTTTGTATATGGTACGTGTATATTAATGTTATTACAATAGAAATGAAAATTAAATTTTTGAATAAATATTAAATCATGAAATAATTTTAAATTGTGAATTAACTTATTAACTGGTGTCACAACACATTAAAATTTCTTTTCAGAAAGCAGTTAAACACTTCTAGGAGTAGTAATCTTTTATGAATTTAAAAATATATTTAAGCTCTGGTTTAATCAAATATAGCTTCATTCTCATATCTTCTACATTCAGTCTTTTACATGATACTATTTTTGTTGGAAGATGGCTAAGGAATTCAGTAAGGGAACGAGAAATTTAGCAGTTTTTAAATAATAATAGATTTACCTCAATGCAAGCTAAAGTTGGAGAAAAAGAATCAGAAAACATATAACTGAAGCAGTCATACTTGTTTACACTGAAATTAATGTCTGTCTTCCTCTTTAAATGGATCTATTGACCAGAAACATTTTTTCATTTTCATTTTCAGAAATATTGCTTTAGTAACCTGTAGAGTTCTTGCAAAATTTATATCACATTTTTCAAAGAAATCTATCAGTAAAAACCCAATTATTTTTATTGAATAAATTTCAAGCAAAAATCATTTAAAATTGAGAAATCATCAGTTCATATTTTTTGAAATTCTACTACTTGTTGAAAACACATTTTTCAGTTAATAGCAAGCACTGATAGCTATTTTCTTTGAAAAGAGTGGCTCACTATCTGTTTTTCTGGATAGTACTTGCAAATTAGTAAAATTTCATTTACATTATTTGTGTTTAATTAATTCTTTCAAGTACAAATGGTCTTACTTGGAAAAAAAAAGATTTCAATTTACCTTTCAACTCAAAGAGTAACACATTTTTTTCCCCAGAGACAATAAGCAGGAAGAAGTCCTTGAAGGAGACTTCTAAATTCTTAGCACAGATAATTGAAAAGATGTGTACTCAAGGTCAAGATGAAAATTCAAATCTCATAGGATTCTTCAGTGGCCTTTTCAGTTTCAGCTGAAGAGCTGCAACACTACTGGGTTTTCGGAGGGAATGCTGTGTCTACGTTTAACAAACAACTCTCAAAAGTTGTTTTGATCCATTATAAGTATATTTAGACATAGATGATTCAACTTCACTTCCCTTTTAAAGGAAATATTTGTTCTTAACTAAGAAAATAAAGTGTAGTTAAAATTTTAAAAGTTATGGTAATAAAAAAATTCTTAAATTTTATAAAATATGACATAAGAAACCTTCATTTTTGTTTTTACACAAACACATGAAAAGATTTAGTATATAAAATAATTTATTTCACAATAATGAAGTTAAGGAAATAATATTAATAACAGTAACAGGTAATAAAAGCACAATATGAACTCCAAAAGCAAATTAATATAATCTGTGAAAGTATTTATGTCTTCATACTTATCTCTCTGCTATTGCCATCTACTCAGTTTACATCATAATATTCTGTGAGACATAGGTATACACTTCATAAATTAGAATAAACAGTACTACACATTGCATATGTGATCTAATCAATTATGTAACCTTGTCATGATGCTTTTGGAAAATTCTACTCTATAGCAATTCTGAGGCACTAAAGATAAATATAATAAAATTACTTTTGAATTATTAAGAAAACACATTTGACTTCAGGACCTTATGAAGGTATTCTACCTCATAAATCAAGAAATGACAATTTATATATTAATTTCCATTCTCAGAATATTTATATCTGTTTTATTTCCTAGAAATTTTTCTTATTTTAGTCTTTGTCATTCTTTCAGTGATCCAAGCATCTGTTAAAGAATGTAAAGGAAAGAAAGTGTGTGAAACTTTCTCCAGTCTCAATTCTCCAAGCATAACTTTGTTTATTTACTTATTTATTTATTTTTATTTATTTATTTTTCTTTTTGTGGCACTGGGGATCGAACTCACAACCTCAAGCCTGCCAGACAGGCGTTTAAGCCACTGAGCCAAAATCCCAGCCTTTCCAATTAGCTATCTACTTCATATATCAAATAATCAATACAACTGCATTGAATATTTCAATTTTGATTACTTTGTAAAAATTCTCCTTATTTTCAAAATTCATTGTTTTTATAACTTAAAGTTGTTAAATAATTGTTCAATTTTTTAAATAATCAAAGCAAAAATATTAACAGTAATATTAACTTTACATGAAGCATGCGCAGTTAATAGCAATACATTAGTACATAGCATATGGTTAATCATTAACATAACATTAAAAAAGCATTTTAATTTGTGTCATAGTCTAGGCATTTGTATGTTTAGGTGTATATATGTGTGTAGAAATACATATATGTATGTACACATACACATGTATATGCACTTACATTTGTATTTAACTAAATGGTCTGTTAGGACATGTTCTGTTATGTAGTTTATCTAACAGATTTGGTTTTTGTTCCAACAAAATCCTGTTATTTTTTATAACACAATAATGTACATAAATAGTAGTACAAATATTCTTCCATTGTTATATATTTATTATATATTTGGTTTTAAGTGTCCTTTTAGGTTTGTATTGAAAGCTTCAAATAACTTTATGTAATTAAATATATACTAGGTACTTGTTGATATAATAGATTTAAAAATAATTTGATTTAGGAATATTTAGAATATTATTTAGGCATGTATTTTGATAAGTATTATAAATTCACAATGGAAATAACTTCTATGAAAGCTTTATCATTTAACTAATTAGCATGCGCACCATATTTATTCCATTTTAGTTTCTACCTTGCGGTAAACACATATAGTATCCATTTTGCTATTCATGATATAAATGAAAGCAACTTGTTTCTGCATTGTAGCACATCAAGTCCTTATAAATGTTCGTTTGTTATAGTGATATTTAGCTGCCTATATAATTCCATGTGACAATAATATCACCATTTATCCAGATCAACCACTCCATATTTAAAAATCTTATTCCTTGGTCATCCAATTTTTTCAGGATATCATTAAGTAATTGTATTTGGCATTGTCATCTTATTTTTCAATTTTCATTAAACTACTACTGGTAATTTGCTAGTAAGTATGCTACTGTTTAATAAATTGCTTTAATCATCATTACATTCAGGATTTTTTGTGTTATATTATATTTCCTTTTCCTTAAAGTAACCCACTACTTAATGGTTAATATCTTTTCAGAAACTTATTGATTATATGTATTTTATTAGTCATTGTCTGATAAAATGAGTCAAAAATACTCTATTTCCCACAGAAAAACAAGTAAATTCTGTCTTTGGTGTGTTATGTTGAAGCCTGTTACTAAATATAAATTTTGGACTGGTTTAAATTTAGCCAATTTAACTTCCAATTTTAGCATGAACTATTTACAATGGTGAAGAATTCACACAGCTTTTGCCGAATTTTCTTATTCTGTGAATTGATGAATTGATGAGAGAATGTATTGCATTGATACTCTCCTAGAGATCTTTCTCCATATTTTAACCTCTTATTTTAATCAAAGTACTACCAATATCACTGTCCCTGAGCGTTGTTGTGCATTATCTCCCCTGTGCATTATTTCAGAATAGGTTGATTTAAAAGAATTTTAGTCACTATAATTCATAGTTTTCAAAGAAGAAATCAGAGTGATTGAAAATCAACTTTCATTGTAAACCAATGGCCGTTCAAGTTTTTGGTAAGTACAGTTCTTATTCTGTGGACTGGAGGAAAGAATGTGAAGTGTAAGTTGCAACATTTTTTCTTATTTTAGTTAAATTCTAAGTCCAAATTTTTATAACATTTTGTAAAAGAGTAATGTTTATTTTTCTCTTGAGTTATGAAGTAAATTGTTTATGAAATGACTCTTAATTATCCCACTCCCTGCAATTGTGTTCCTTGCAATTTGATTTTGCAGTGTTTTCTGTTATCAAAAGGAGTCTCCTCTACCATTTGACTCCATGCTGAACTTACAATTCATTTAGTTACATTATATGAAGGGACAAGAATGCAGTTTGAAACTAAAGTCCTAAAGTACCTGAATATCTTAACTTTCCCTGTGGATCTTTTGGACTAATTTTGCCAGATTTGATAGGTATGTCCATTTGAAACCACCAAATTAGCCCAAGCAACTGCAGATACAAAGGAAAATGCAGAGTTTATACCTGAAACAAAAACAAAAACAAAAGCAAAAACATAGCTTATCTCTGTAATAAAGACACAACACTACATACACCAACATTTCAGTCTAAGCTCTCCTTCTTCTCCTTCTATCTAAAATCTAACAAAGCTAATATTAGTGTCTGTGTGCTTCCTCTGGGTCCCTGCAGAATTTCAAACTGCACAAAATCCTGCCCACACATGGGCACAGACCCTGGTTCCTCCCGGGCTATGCAAAATTCTCCTAGCAGTTCCTATTTCCACAAACCCTGAACATAGTTTTAGATCAGGTTACAAAGTTTTCTCCGCTGTTTCCCACAGGCAACCTCATTATATAAACAATGAACATTTTAATATCTTCTTGAATGTGTTATATCATCAACGTTAGCATGAAACACTTTTTTGTTGTTGTTGTTCGTTTTGGGGCAGAGATCATTCTGATTCTAGCTATGGTTCAATGATATGGTTCAGATGCGTACTACTATAATGAGGAATTCCTACAGATTTGGCCTAATTTTCTAATTGAGGCTTAGTGCATTTATGAGAATACCAGTCTTAGTCCATTTTTACCGCTGTTACAGAACACCTGAGACTGATTCATTTCAAAAGCAAATAAGCTGACTTAGTTCACAGTTCTGGAAGATGAAAGTCAAAGATTTGCCAGTCAACATGTGTTGAAAACCTCATAATGCATAACACAATGGAAAAGTAGAATTTCAAGTGGTGTGTGGGGAAGAGAGAGCTTGGGGATTAGGTCTGCTTTATAATGAACCCCTTTTTCAGTAATCAGTCTAGTCACATGAGAGCAAGAACTCTCTCATTCCTGCAAGAATTATTCTAGTCTTAATTACCCGGAGTTACATCACTCTCTCTTAATGAGCTCATCTTCACTTCAAGGTCCCACTGCCTGACACTATCACAATTTCAACACCAATGTCAGGTAGGAACAAACTATATAAAAACTGCAGCATGGAACTACAGAACCTAAGTATATAATGTTTTCAATCATTGAATTTTAGAGTTGTGATTATAGCTTATGTTTCAGAAGGATTCTATGCAGAATCTTATCAAAAGTTCTGCAGTGTGTGCTAGGTTTCTCTGTATGAATATGGGGTATCTCTTTCAATGCCTTTTAAGTATTTAAATGATAATGTAGGCGTTTCATAAATGACTGTCAATTGAATGTCATTATTAATTTATTGAAGAAAGACAAACCGAATTATCTATTGCCACAAGAGATATGTATTATTAACAGCTTAAATAGCACACATGTTACCTCACAATGTTTGTGAAACAAGAGTTAGGCATTGTTTTTATGGGTCCCTTCGTAAGGATCTAATAAGACTTCAATCAAGACTTAGGCTGGGATTATAGCGCCACCTGAAGTTTGAATAGGGGTGGAGCTACTTTCAGGCTCACTAAAGACAGGCACAGTTCAGATCTTAGTAACTCTAGGAGTGAGGGTCTTACTCTTGAATAGGCATGCCTGGTTCCTTCAAGGTTGAAATACAAATTCGATCAAAAGGTATTTATTGAAAGTGCAACAAGAATATGTTGTGTTGATAAGGAGACATATTTTGTGTCTTTTCTTCTTACCCAGGACTACTTTAGTTAAAATAGTTTCATAATGCAATGAAATGACAAATTTCATTGACACTTCAATAAATGTAGAGCAGGAAAGGGGTATGAACAAAGATAAACACTGTGATTTGAATTACCTTAACGAAGTCTCTGGACATAGGAATCTTTTGTTGCTGTTTTATTTTGTTTTGTTTTTGTATAACAAATGATCCACAAAAGACATAACAGGTAGCAATTGTTAGTAGAAGATCTTCTCACCAAAAGAAAAGTTAATATACGCCAGCACAGGAAAAAGACACTTTCTAAACAATGTTAGATTTTAGAACACACATGCGAGCCAACACACAAGTTGGGTCTCTGAGGTTGGTTGGATCTTGCTCAGCAGTCCCTGCATGGATCTACTCTTCATTCCTTTCATCGCCAAGGAAACAAGATTGGCAGATCATCACATCTTCTAGGTCATGATCCACCTCTTTCTTTTCATGTTTCCTAAGGCACAAACTCTTCATGTAGTCTTTAGTGGGACTGAAGTCAAAATAAGAGTGCACTTTTACTTTCTCTTTTAAAGTGTATAGACCATTTCCTAACTGACTGCACAGTTCATTTTTTTTAATTTTCACAAACCTATTTGTATTGCCAAAGAGTTATGGCTTTTGTATCTATATTTTGTTAAGTCAACTATAGTGTCCAAAAACAATTTAAATTGAATTGCATGTATAAGACTGTTTGAGAATAGCACAGAGTAATAATTCAGGATATACTCTATTACAAATGAATTAATGAATGGAGGGACAGATGAATGGACAATTGGATGGATGGGTGTATGAATGAAGAAGAGGATGGTGATGGAATGCAAATGTTATATAAAGGAAGCCTATTTTTAAACTACAGTTTCATACTAAATAAGCAACAGGAAATGTGAAAATCAAAGCCTGATTACTTTTCTTCTTTACTGTAACAGCTTTAAAAAGCTCTGACCCTCTGATGTGTATTTGTTAAGAGTTTTAGGGAAACATGTTCTTCATGAGTTTTCTCCCATAAAATTATTCAAGTTTTGATGTTCATTTATTTATTATACTTTTCCAAAATATCTCAGTTGCTCCAAATTTTGAAGAAACTGGCATCAAATCTGATTTAAAATAGAGAATTTGAGTTTGAGGCCGGCTTGGGCTACAACGCTAGCGCAAGGCCGGCCTGAGCTACACAGTGAGACCCTGCCTCAAAAAACCAGGACTGGGAGTTTGGCTCAGTGACTTAAGCGCCTGTCTGACAGGCGCGAGGTTGTGAGTTCAGTCCCTAGTGCCGCTAAATAAATAAATAAATAAATAAGTAAAATAAAATAAAATAGAGAATTTTAAAATTTTATTTTATTGTATTTTTCATTGCTTTAGGCTGTAACATATAGTTTATCTGAAGTAAAGTCAATTAATCAGAGATAGGAAAAGCTGTCAATATTTGCATATGTATAATTTAAAACATTTCATTGTTATATTTTGATTCATCTCATAATAGCTTCTCTTCTGACATTTGAATAGACTAAAATTAATCAAAGAAATTAACTTTACAATATTAATTTGATTTTATTGAATTAGTTCACTTAATAATTTTGTGACACTTTGTTTCTTATAGTTTCCATTATACTGCTTTCATTTTGTATGTATCAAAGAACACTTTCTTGAATTGTAAGGTACATGATTGCACAATTAGTTATAGCCATTTGATACTGTTATAACTAAACTGGTGTATAATAAAATTCATAATACGTATGGAATTTACAATAGTTAATCTACATAGTGTATTTGATATTTTGCAAAGACAAAATTTCCATAATTTATACTCTCAATGAAATTCTACATGTAATGCAGAGCACCAAGTTAATTAATTTTTCCATCATTTACTATCCAGAATGCGGTCATAGTTTTAGTGAATTAATTTGACCACCATTATGTGTAACGGCCTGAAGTTACATTAATCTACTAAGTGATATTCCCATCAACACTTATGAAGAGCTAATTCATCTGAACAGGAACTAACAAAATTGATTATACTTTCAGTACAAGGAAAGCACATCATGCATGGTTTTCTGACTTAAAATTAAACTTTAAACCACACACCTGAGCGCACATGCACACACACACACAGACACACAGACACACACACACATTTTTAAACACCAGTTAATTTTTATCAGGTAATGGGAGTTGGAAGACTGTGGTGGGTAGCATTTGTTAACATAATTATATTAACCCAAGTGTAACAAATGTCTAAAATGTACTATTATTAATTTTAATGCATAATAAAATATAAATTACAAGTCCATGAAGAGAATATAAAAAATCATTTTAGATTCAGTTTTGTAACCCTTTCAGATTTATGAATAATCCACTGAATAAGAAATCATAAGTACTGAGAATACACCCTTAGGGAGAAAAATTAAATTTTCTACCTTAGTTCTTAACCATTCTTAATAAAATAAAAAAAAAATGTGCACTCATACACATACACACATGCAAAGGCATACACTTCACATATTTTAAGGTGAATGCTATTTGAAGGTCTAGATGAATTGAGTGTATAATTTTTGATACTCTTAAAACAATTACTTCTCATCAAGTTATACAATTTTTAAAATTTGATGGTCATCTATCCTTTATAAGTCTGAAACTATTGCATATATTTGAAAAGCTATGATGAGCAGGAGATGCATGATTTAAATTTGAAAAGAAATTTATTATGCAAGGCATTTATAATAATGTCACTTGAATGCAGAGTGTACAGATTTGATATGATCATTGTTAAGCAAATATAGACATGTGTCTCAATTTATACCAAAGTAAATTCAGTTGTAAAACACTAATGCTAGAGATAATTTGAAGACATTAAAATTTGAAATCCAGGAAGAGAGTAATGTCTGACAGATTTAATATAATTATATTGAAGGATTGTATATTATAAAACAGTAAATAAAAAAGCAAATAAGAACATGGGAAGAACTTTTTTATATTTTCACCTAAATTTATTAAAATTTAAGTATATATCAGTAATTCAGAATCGAATGTCTGTCTACATACAATTGAGTTATATATTTTTCCAGTTTCTCTTCTTTTTCCTCCAAGAAAATCAATTTCCAAACTGAAATTTATTTTCCCACACTTTCCTGTCTTTTTGTCTCTGTACAATTTTTAATTTCCTTAAAAGATCATAATTATATGCATAAAGTATTATAAACACACACCGATTCATTTTTTGGTCCTTTGAAAAAAATATCCCGGATACTGTTTTTGTAGTCAGAGATATGAATAAGTATATAGTCTCATCAATCTGCATAATTCTCCCCATGCAATTTTAGTATGACAAAATTTTTGTCTAGGGAATTATAGTCATCCATGAATTATAGTTTATTCAAATATTGTCCAGTTGATGTACATCCAAGCTTCTACTAGTTAAATATGCTGTTATGACTTACGCAACCTAAGAAGGCCAATACTAATCATTGTTTAACTGAATGGAGTGTTTACTTCTTTGGCTGACCTCACTGGGGACTCATTTGCATTCCAAGGAATCTGAAAACGCTTCCTTTGCCTTACTTCTACTCTTCAACCTCATATCTCCCTCAGAATTTTTTTCCAGGGAACGAATTTGATTGCTGGAAGGTCTTTTATTTTTCTTGACAAGAATATTCTATTATTTCACACATTTAATTTCTTGTTTTGGCAACACAAAACTTCTGGAAATTTTGTTATGCCAGTTGTATTGAAGAATCTTTGTATTGCAATGATCATTACTGTATTACATTTTCCCTGAATACTTAGAATTCTTATCCTTGATTACCTACATTATAAAGTACAAGAATTATGCATTAAAAAGTAAGCAGAATAAGACCCCAACATCAGATGACTATTTTTCTCATCATGAATCTATGCACTACAACCAAATGTTCTCCCTTCTGTATACATAAAGTCAGAACAACCCCATCCATGCGCCCAGATCTACTTGTAGAGAATATTTATAACAAACTAATATGATCCAGTATAAATGTTAGGTCAGAAGGAGACTGTTAAACTTATAGTACAACTCTAGATGCACAAGAAGTACTCCGTAGTAGAATAGATTGTAGGAAGCAAATTAATCAATAAATAGCAGCTTTTTAAAAACTGCTTTAATTCACATATGTTGAAAGACTGAAAAGGTATGTCAATGGCTTATATTAAAAATAATTATCTCAACTAGTATGAGCATGTGAGTCACCAGAGTAATGATAGTCATCTTCGCTTAATTCACCTGAAGTTATAGAATAAAAATGTTATCATTTTCGCTATTAATTAATACTGGGGTTGATTGTAAATGTTCAAGGTCATGAAACTTGTCATACAATTGAACAAAACCACCAATGAGAATATTAATTTCTTTGATATTTGTATCTTTTACAACAGCATTACTTTCTTAGTTATGAATACCACTACTCTTCACATATTTTGTGCCTATCTGTGAAAAAGCAACGAAGATAAATAATTGAAAGTGCAAGCTCTAACAGGCTTTCCAACTTACAATTTTTAGTTCTCAGAAGTAGACCAAATTCTCCTTAAGATATTTCTTATTTTTTAGAGAAATTCATAAAGGCCACTCTGAAATTATCCTAAACCATCAACTGCCTAGGGAATTCATCAGTAACAGATGCAATTGTAGCTCTGTAGAAAAAGGTAGTATTTTTACACTTATTTATTCTCTGATACTTTTTCTACTCTGTATCATCACAGCTTTTACTAATCATGTCTCATGAGAAACTATTAAACAAACAAAAAAAGATCACTCTTATTTCACCTGGTTTGATTTTCGATCGCAGGGTAGTTTCCCAACTGAATAGCTGAGCAGCGAGGGCCCTATGTGTACCAACGGCCTCATTTAATTTATTTGAAAAGATAAAACCCAATGGGAGAAACACTAGAAACAGCTCTAGCAGCTCTGCTGGACCAGCAGAGGCTCCTTGGGGTGTTCAATTTCCCTTTCAGACCTCAGCCAGCTGCAGATCACTGCAGGAAGGAAGCCCAAGAGAGGTCGTTTGCCTGATCGGGGCTAAGGATTTGAAGAAATATCAGGTAACACAGCCTAATGAAAAAAGAAAAAACAAGTGTGCAGGGAAAGTAAAAATTAAAAAATATATATATATATATGTATACATATACATATATATGTATGTATATATATATATATATATATATATATATATATAGAGAGAGAGAGAGAGAGAGAGAGAGAGGAGAAGTTGATTTGAAAGCAACACAGAGGAACCTGCAGTAATTTCTGAAAAGAGAAGGCAAGTTGTACCTCTAGAGACTACAGTGACACAGCTGCGCTGTCCTACATAGCTTATCAGATAAACACAAGTCCGCAGGAAACAAGGCAAAGTGCATGCTGTATTGTCTCTAAAACTGTCAGGTACGCCACCAGCTTGGAAAGCTGCACAGAAACGGAGAGTACCTAAATAAGAAAATAGACTTCTGCAGGCATTTCAAAATTTATCTAAATGTGCTACACATTAAATTTGACTACTTTGAAGGGTGGAACAAAAATACCACAACCAGATCCAGTCATATTCTAGCTTGTGTTCCAAATCACAGAGGGTTAAAATCACAAGATAATCCTCAAAAGGAAGTTAACAGGAGACTGCCTGTAATTTTTTTTTGTACTGGCCTATTCAGGCAACCAGTAAAATCCATCATATTCCTAATTTCAAACATTAAACAAGTTTTGATAGTAAATCATCTGACTACACAAAGAGTTTTGGACTTCTTGATGATAACTATTTTTGAATAAGAAATCAGAAGTCCAAAGAATGGCAGTGCTAGCAGTTGTGCCACACAAAATGGAGCTGAAAATCTAACCTCGTGCTTCAGAGAATCTGCGCTTCATCCCAGAGCTTGGCCATGGCTCTGAATGCTAAATGACTACAGAAGACAGGGCCAGTACAACAGTGGCACCTCTTCTCCTATTTGCACAATCCTTAGGAGTATAAATGCACAATAATAGTTGAATATCAATATTTTATGCTATTGTGCATTATTTTCAGAACATATAAATCACCACAGTACCCTTTTCATAATTCCATTGCTTTTTTATTAATGAGTGAATAAAACAATTTTTTCATTTATTATTTTTTAGAGATATTTTGTTTGTTTTTGGTGAGTTGTCACGCTACCCAGTGATTATAAAGGGAATGTTAAAGTTCTATTATCAGGCATTTGGCAGGCAGTGAAAATGAGCAGTGTTATTTAGAAATCTAAGGGACAACTCTTGGCAGGGAGGTATGAAGATTTCAGTTCTAGTAGCACAACATGCAGGCCAGCAGCATTTTTACCTGAGTGTGGCAGCTTGGGGAGAGTTCAATGGTGCACCATGTGATACGCCTGGGATTTCATAGGGGACACCATTAGTGGTGACTTCTCAGAGGCTCCTTCAGGCAGCCTCTGAGGGTGAGTCATCAGCCACAGAAAGTCCAAGTTAACGAAAGTATTATGGCAAAAACCACAGTGTTACTTCTATAGACATGCTGGACAGCAAGCTCACGTGGCTCATCCGAAAGAGACTTCCAAAAGTCCTAAGGCTGGGCTTCCAAAAATGGTGATGTGGAAAGAAATTATGCTGGTTAGAACTTCATTTAATTGAAAGTAAAATGCAGTAATTAAATTTAAATTGAACTTTAAGATCCTACCTACTGGACGGGCTGAGGCAGGAAGATTATTCAAGTTGGGAAATTTGAGACCATTTTGTACAATGTGGTGAGCTTCTGTCTGTCTGTCTGTCTCTCTCTCTGTATGTGTATATGTGTGTGTTAAAGTGAATATCACTGTTATAATCATAGACTTTTGACACCAGGATGTGTAGATCGAAAAGGCATGCATGATTGTGCAATATCTGTTAGAATTATGTTATGAATACTTTCCCAGCACAATAAAACTTCAAAAATTCAAACATAAAATGTAAAATAGTTTTGCCTTTCTCCCTTCATCTGTGACAAACATTGGATGCAAATTAAATTTCTTCTTTTACAAGATGTAGGGTACTAATACTCCTACTCTGATATGTGCTGAGTTCATCTAAAACAGCAAGCAATTAACTGCCTCCCTCCCTCTCGGGACATCTCTCTCCTAACAGTAAATAATTGTTTGTAAGGATAGAGTAGGATAAGTGTCAGTTCAAAGCAACTTAGTTTTACAACTTGGAATTCCCTCTTAAGAGAGTTTCATTTATTGCATTGTTTCCTAAACTCTAAGTGCATAAACGAATGTGCCAAGAAAAGGTGGGAGTCATAGGTTAAATTTGGTGCAGTTTATTGGGACATTCATTGTGATGTCATTGGTAATAAAAGAAGAAAAAAAAGGGTGCCTACGAAGTTTCTGAGTTCTGCCTATTTTATGTTCACTTAGTATTCTTAAGTTATTTGACTGAACTCTAGAGTTGTCCCGGAAACCTGGAAACAGTGATGTTCACACAATATGGAAGGGAGTCTAGGACCTAACCGCAAAGTAGTTCCTTATGTGACCCTAAGGATGCTTCCATTGTGTGGTAGCTGTAATTTGTGATCTGTTTTATCTTCTCTTGAGACTTCAATCATTTTTAAATTAGATTTACTTTAATTTAATTTAAATTTACTATGATATGGAGAATTAAAAGACCAGTTCTATAATTAGAATGATAAAAAGAATATTACTTATTCATCATGCTTTCAATCATTTCTTTCTATAGGATCCTCCCAAGCCTTTTAATAGTATCAGCTTAATCTGCTCAAATCAACAATCCTCACCTATACCAAACGACAAATGCATATATAGTATTAAAAGACTGATTTCAAAGGCTGAAATCATAAAAAATAAGAAATAATAGACTAAAACTAACTTGGCTACTCACCAACTAACTTAAACTTTAAAGATTCATTTTGTCAATGGAAAGGTTTAGGGAATTTATGGAGTTGGAACTTTTTCAGTTCCTGATAGGCACAACATGTCGATGAGAGTTGCAGTTAGGCGATTCTGTGCATTAATTAGAAAAGGTCAAGCTGTGCAAAGGAAATGAATGTGGTTCATAGGGGTAAGAGCTTAGAAAGAACAAGCTGTGACAATGAATTCTAAGTCTTAACTAATTACCGGTGCTTTCTCCAAATAAAACGATACTGAATGTTCAAGCATGCTTAAGAGGAAACTTTCTACCTTAGAAGTTGAAAGAAAATGAGAATAGGATTTTAAAGTAATTTGTAACTTGGAGTACACTTTTAGCATATTATACTTTGTGACACTAATATTGTGAGGTATTCCTATTTCAATGATTTAAAAAAACAAACAAACAAACAAAGAGCTTTGGGAACTTGTCAAGATCACGATATAACAAATTAGGCTGGAGCAATCCGGACAACTAACTAGGTGGGATGTGTCATAGGTCATAAAAACCCTGAAGACACGCATACAACTCAGGACCCAGAGTGAGTCCATGACTCCTGATCACTATAAAGAAAACTAAATCAGAAAACAATGTTGTCAGTCTATTTGAGTATGGACAAATTAGAAAGATGTTCTTTTCAGTTCTTTATTTACACCTGCTGGGAAGCAAAGTAAGGTTTCCAATAGGGCCATTTACCTCTGGTTCCAGGGCAAGTGAGTTTTTGATAGGACAGCTGTCCCAGGAACTTATTTGCTTGAAATCCAGTCCAGTAATTTTG
Source organism: Dasyprocta punctata (assembly GCA_004363535.1). NCBI lineage: Eukaryota > Metazoa > Chordata > Mammalia > Rodentia > Dasyproctidae > Dasyprocta > Dasyprocta punctata. The sequence continues at coordinate 24,294 of RJWM01009025.1, forward strand.
GATGTAAAAGACTCCTTTCTCTTATCCGTTGTCCACTCTCACCCTGCCTTTACTAAGCGTTCGATTTTGCTTCCGTTTCTGTGTGTCTTCTACTACTCTTTATTTATGACACAAAAAAACATAGAAAGAATTCTACAGGACCTTCCATCTGGTAACAGTCATACAAGTGTTCAGTGACAGAATGAATGGAAACTTACCCTTTGTTTCTTTGAAATGTTTTCAAACTATGCTATGTTTTAAATCTCTATGGCATTTTGTTGGAGTCCTACCACACATGTTCATATTTACTCTTATATAGGTTTCAGAACCTGATTTAGCAGCAGAATATTTGAAGATAATATTCAAATAGTTGCTTTACAGGTTTAGTGATTCAGGAACACCAAGTTAATATTAAATTAATATATTCTTATGCATAGTAAGTCCTCTTACCTAAAGTTATGCGTAGTTCACTCAGATCTGAAGGGGGTTTTTCTCTTTGTTTGTTTTGAAAATATACAAAGGGAACTATCCCAAATAGTTAGGAAGATCCATGGAATTAACTGTTCATTCCAAACTCAACTCTCACATAAACAAGTAGTATACCAGGACACTAGAAAGGAAAAGGTAGAGGCAGAGCAAAAAGGAAACAAAGATAGTTTGTGGATTTCGATTTATGCAACAATAGAAGCAAAGAATGGAATCGAAGAACAAGAAGAGAATCAAAGAACAGGGGTTAATTGCAGATATTTGTCTCTTAACTGTCCTGCTTCTAAAACTTGATTTTCATATGAGTATAGAAAATTATTTGAAACAATTTGTAAGTATGATCAAGAGGTCAAAAATTTATCTACATATCAAAATTTCCATTAAAATGAAAGCTTACTATTAAAAAAAAAAGTGAAAGCTTTCGTGCATCCAGACTAGTACTAGTACCACCATAGGGTAAACTGAGAGAAAACCCCTCAAAATTTATTTTTCTATTTTGTTTTTCACATGAAGATGCCTGGACTCTAAAGATTTCCCATTTGACTGAGGACTTTATGTCAAAGAAGGAAGATACTTTCGTAGAGGAAATCTTGCTGTTCTTGACTCAGAGCCCCCTCTGGAGGATCTGAACATTGCAAGGCTCTGATAGCGTGAGCGTTTCTGATAAGTATTGAACATAAAGTGGGAGTCTTCAAAAAGCAGAGCCCAGGTCCATATCCCTTCTTCTTCCCTTTTCTCTTTCCGCCCTTTCCCTTCCCAGTCACTTCTGCTCCTTGAGCTGTTTTCACCCCACGTAGTATTTATTATAGATTCTGGATCATATGTACTTTTCTGTTTCTTACACTAGGGAGACAGTACGGTATTTACACATGTGGGTTTGATTTATCTCACTTATGAGTATGGTCTCAAGTCGTGACCATTTACTTACAAAAGTCTCAATGCAATCTTTCTTAATAGCTGAGTAGTATTCCATTGTATAAAAATACCACATCTTTTTTATCCATTCTTTGATTGATGGGCACTTGATATGGGCCTGTGTATATGTATATGTAAGATAACTAGAATAAACACGCTGCTGAATGTATTCGTTATTGAGAAGGGCAATTAATACTCATATGATTAAATCAATTTTGCATGTCTATATCTGTTAATGTAAGTAACCATTTTGGGGATAATGATACGCAATGTTGCAACCATTGTCAAGTCTCTATCATCAGGTTTTGTAAACCTGCAATGTTACTGTTGTGTATTTACTCTAGTCGTTTGTTTGTCTCTATTGCTTGTTGTCTTTGTTGTATATGTCTTTTTTTTCTTTTTTTTTTCTTGGCTTAAATAAATAAATAAAAAAAAAAGCAGAGCCCTTAAAGATGGATGGAAATGGTATCATTGGTAGCCACTGACAAAATGTGACAAAAATTAACAGTGCATTCCTGCAGGTTTTGTGGCACAAATAAGAACACCAAATTTACTGAGGACAGAAGGAAATGTGCAAATATAGGTGGTGTAAGACTCTCCAACAGACAATATTATTTTCAAAGAAGTTTTTACTGTAGGTTTTCTTTGTTTTTATTGTTATTGATGACACCTCTGGTAATATTTTCAGTGAGAGAAAAATCAGTAATAAAATCAATACAAACTATGAACAGATACACAAGCTCAAGTAGGTGTGGAGGTTCAACTTCCATTTATAGAATATAAAATATTCCACCACTGTCAATAGACTATTCATTTCCTAGTTGAAAAATTGTAATCCTTAAATCTTAATAAATATTTTGTCCTTTAATCATGTAATTAGTTTAATAACTCTGCTTTGTGCTTTTCTAAATGATTTGAATTATCAAAGTCATACAAACTGTGACTGAAGAATGATGTTAATTACACCTGTAATTTTCTGGCGAAAATTCTGCAAAGTCCTAATCTTGCCTTTGTAAACTTTCCAATATGTTTATATGCATCTTTTGTAATTTGTTTGCTAACAAAAATGTAATGATAATTCATATTCAGTGCACCGCTTCTTCAGTCTATAGTGTCATACTTTTGTTTCTCCATTGAGTTTGCAGGTTAATTTTTAAGAAAATACTATGCATGAAAACTTCTTTTTTTAACTGTCATTTCTAAAGACTCATTTTTAAATTAACAATCATTACAATGACTGGCAAGAATTGTTTTCATTTTTTAATATTTTTAGAACATAATAAATGATATAAATTTATCATGAAATAAACAATTGCATAGTCAGTTATACTATCCTATTAGTTTTGCTTGAAATAGATACTTCAATCATTTATTCTAATAGTTAACATAAGACCTGTTGGTCCTTTCTCCTTAATTACTCAGTGGTTACAATGATTGTTGCATGTGTGCTGTGGTTATAATAAATCATATAAAAGAAAAAACAAGATAATGTAACTTTATTCCTTTCACTAATTCATAAAATTGTGTTTTGAAAGATATTTTAGTAGTATTAGTTCCTACCCAAATACCTTTCAGAATAATAATTCTTATAATGAGCTTTTCTTCAAACACATGTGAAATGTATAAAATCAAGACATGTTCTTCCTGAAAATCAATGTCACATTTTTATCACAGGAGGGACTTCTGGAAGATCTATGATGCAGAGTAATATTATTTATGAATGAATGATACATATGGAACAGATGCTTTTAGACTGGATTTGCTGTCACTTATTAATATCTGTGTGAATATTTGATGATCAAAGTACAGTATATTGATCTATTAATTGGGTGCTTAGTGATTGCTATGGAAAAGACAATGATTTAGAATAAAACTTTATTTTTGTGTATTTCTAATGCTTTTCAATATACATTTTGAAAGAGAGTACACACATAAAAAAACTCATAATGTAGTTCATCTGAGTTAACCTTGAATAATTAAAGGGCAACTTGTCATGTCATTTCTCTATTATTTTTCATACTTAAGTTTTAATAGTAGTTCTTTTTCAAAGTGATCTATTTTATGTGTTCTAAAATTTTTTTCAGTGTTGATGTTGTAGCTTCTCTTCCATTAATAATAACTAGATGCATTAGTAATCACTGGCTTATTTCAGTTTAACCTTTTGAGGAAAATAATAACACAAATATTGCCCTGTGAATGTTACAAATATAAATAATGAGTAGCCTTGAATTAGGAACAAATATTAAACATTATATTAATAATTTAACCAATGTGACTCCTTTGTAAATGTATCACTTGGAATATGAAATACAAAAATATAGACACCATAAAAGTACAATATATTGGTCCTCTGATACTTTCAGTCACATCAATGTTGGATTTGATGTCATAAAATATTGTGAAAATGGAGGAGCAGCTGAGCTGAAGTTGAGTTGGAGGTTAGCAAACTTCTTGGGACTAGAGCAAGGCCAGTCCACCAGGTGTCCGGCCTTGATGTTCCTTCTTGTTAACTACAGCACAGGTAGCACTGAAAATGTTTCACTTTCAGTGCCAGGGATATAGCATTACAGCATAAGCACCTGCCTGGTAAAAGGAGTTCCCAGAATTGGATTCCCAGTCAAACATTTAAAAAAAATCCAAAATGTTTCACTTTCAGTGTTCTCAGCAAAACACTGAGACCTCACACCTTTGACTCCATTGCACATTCCCCCCCTTTTTATAGTATATAAATTAAGAGGTAGACCATGCTTGATTGTCACTGCCTCTCCATCAGAGAGGTCAGGTCCCACCCAGTGCCTGCCTTCCTTGTAGTATGTGTCTAGTTTTTCATGCTCTCCCATTACCCACTCTCAAAACCACACTGGCAGCTCTGGTCACAGTATGAAAAATCATATTGGAAGAAAGTCTTCAATGTTCCAACGTAATTTTTCATTAGAACAAAATGGCCTCTCATTTTGATATAATAAAAATACGAATAAAATTCCAGCAAAAACTATACTTTGTAAGAAAACACTCCCAAATTTAATACATCTGTCAAATCCAATCTTTTAGAGCTATGTTACAAATTTATACAGTTAGTTGCCAACGTATTAACAAGAGAAATGAAAATGTGGATGTGTGAAATGAGGGTGATTTTACTAGGTTTTATGCAAAAATTAATTATGTAAATAAAGTGTTGAGCTTCTCATAATACGATAATGCAAAATATACATAAAGATAAAATACATAAAGATAAAATTATTTTGTGCGTGCATACTGATAAGTGTCTCAATATGTAGGTGGCTGAACCAGCGGAATTCCAACTTTTGGATCTACTATGAGATTGTTATGCTATATAGGAACGTTTGAGAAACAAATGCTTCATGGAAATTTCATTTAAGAGTTTACAAGTTTCATTTCTGATGATAGTTGTATAGCTTGATCAAAATAAGGTTTCTTGGAGATCACCTACACACACATACTTCATACACACATTAAAAACACATACTCACATTCTTTGAACCAAAAAGTATTAGTTTAAGTATGCAAAGAACCTAGTGATTGAAAAAATCCACAAATAGAAAATTATGGTGCAGGTAGAATATTACAAAAAAGAAATGCAACATAGGTGATTAAAGCTGTCATGAAATTTCAGGCTTTCATTCATGATGTAGTTACACTAGAACTCAATCAGAAACACACATGTCTTACTACTTTAACTTGTTATTTTATTTAAGGATCCCAGGGCACCTACATGATAAAAAGGGATTGTGGAAAAAAAACAAGTTTTTGCAGAAACTCTGCCCAAACCATTGGTTACACCCTACAAGTCTCTTGCATGTAGTAAACATCACAATAATAATGGCAGACAATGAGATGAAGACAGGAAGACTGAATGAAGATTTCAACTACTACTCTTTGCAAGGGAGACAACTCAGAGTAGTTCAGTGATATTAAAAACAAAATTTAATAATGTCTAGGAGAAAATTAAGGAATTCAAAACTGTTCAAATATATTATTGACATTGTTCTACACAGTGAAATTTTAGGACACTATAGAGAGAAAGAAAGAAAATCATGGTCAATATAAATATCATAATAAAGATACATACCACAACGTAAAAATCATTTTTTAAAACAGAAGAAAATATTTTAAAAAACAGCTATTGAAAATTTGTTTGCAAATTGAGAGGAAATATGTTTATAACAAAGAAAAGGGAATCTCAGCAAAGAAACAAAACTGTGCAATTAATCCCATGGAAATATCTAGAATTTAAGTGTAAAATATTTGAAATAAAGATGACTGAAGGCACTATCTCAGCAGCAGGAAAACTGTGTCCTCACCAGGCACGGAATATAGTGGTGTTTTGATGTTGGACTCTAGAGCTTCTAGAACTATGGAGAAAAATTAAAATATCTGTTATGTGTCTATTATCCAGTCAAAGACATGTTAATGTAGCTGGACAAATAAATTAATACACATCAATAAAATTATATATCACTGTATTCATTGTTTTTAATTCAGTTAATGTAAGTAACAAGAAATAAGCTGTTATTTGTTCTTTTGAATTATATAGTTACTATTACCAATATTCTTTGTGTTTTTATCTGAATTTTAATTCCTCTCTGAGGGTGCTTGGTTATGTCCTGCAGAAATTGCTTTAGTTTTCCCTTGAAGGTGCGTTTTCTAGCAAAAAGTTGTTTTTGCTAGTAGAAAAAAAGATACATTTTGTCCACAAATTTTGTTTCACCACAGCTTTAGAAAGATAGAATGCATGGAAGAAGATGTTTGATTTACAAGTTCATATAGTTTATTTCTGTAAGGGCTTTGTAAAAATTATTGTACTGACTCTGGTCATCATTATCTTCATGAGAAGTCAGCTATAAATTTTGGTGTCTCCCTTCTATTTATTGAGTTATTCTTCTTATGCTGATTTTAAGGTATTGTTGTTACTTTCATCCTTTGATTTTTTTTTTAGTATATGTCTAGATGTATATTCTTTTACTTATTCTACGTGTGGTTCATTAACCTTTTTGGAAGTATGATTAACTGTTTTTAAAATGTTGGAAAAAATTTCAGCTATTATTTTTGAGCATATTTCCATTCTTTATGTCTGTCCTCATGCTCTTATTTTTCCAGTGTGCATATACTGGTGCACTAAAAGAGTGTCCCATATTTCTCTATTTCTTTTATTTATTTCTTTGGTCTTTCTTATTGAAAATATATAACCATTTTTGGTTATACTTCAATTGTATAGACTCTTTCGCTGGTTCAAATCCATAGAGCCTGTGTAGTGACTTTTTTGTCATTTTCAGTTCTGGAATTATGATTATTAAAATGATTTTATCTGTTTATTGATATTTTTTCTCAGGTTGACATTACTATCATGCTTTACTTCTTTTAGTATGTTTTCTTTAGTTCTTTGAACATATTTATTACAGCTGCTTTGAGATTTTGTTGGCTAATTCTTCCATTTGAGCCCCTTCACATACTCTTTTCTGCTATTTAATTATTTTCTTAATTTCTTTGTTAATTCCATGTGTCCTAAGTTTTGTAGATATTTTAACATTTTAAATACATGCATTGTAGTGAGTTTCTTCTTTCACTGTGGTTAACTTTGGTGGGTTATTTTTGTTACTGTAGTTGTTGGATTGTTTCTTTAGTAAGCCGGGTGAATTATTTTAATGAAGTTTATTTCTCTCATTGCTTGAAGCTTAACTTGTTTTATTCCTCAAATTAAGCCAAGAGAATGCAGTCAGTCATTTTGCAATGGCCCTAAATTTACTATGCCTATCTTTGACAGTCCCTTTCTTTGATCTCTTTGTTGATCTATTTTTTTAACCTTCAGAATCTTATCCATTTGTTGGGTTGTACTGCTAGTCAACCGAATTTTTTTAAATACTACTGTGTCCTTTAGCTGAAATTGCTCCATATTGTGAAAAAAATTTGCCTTGTTTTGCAGATTTGATCGTCGTCTCATCTTTGACTTGCTTTTACCCCCAAAAGAGCTCTTTCTAGCTGTTCCTTGCCCTGATTCTGGTAAATTTCTTGCCAGTATATGGATTAGCTTGTCGATCTCATGAAACTATTGCCATTTTTTGAGTTGTTTTCCAGCAAAATTTCAACATTTTAGGTTTCCCTTAGATTGGATCTTCCCCATATTATACAGGAAACAAATTATTTCAGTAAAATTCCATCAACTACTATAGTATTCCATTGGGACTACCATAGTAATATAGCACAGACAAGATAGCTTTAAAAAACAGAATTGTTTTCTCACAGTTTTAATGTTGAAAAGTCCAAGATCAATAAATGGTCAAATCAGGTCCTGGTTGGGTTTGTCCCTAGTTTGCAGAAGGCAAACTTTCTTTGTTACTTTATTACTGCTGGAACAAAAGCCCCCACCCCACAAATGAACAGAAGACAGCTTTATCTTAGTTCACAGTTTATCAAGATTTCAGCCCATAATCAGCTTTCTCCAAAGGAGGGGATCATGTCAGAGGAAAAACAATACATTTTCAGTCACAAAAGTAAGAATTGCATTTGACCATAACCAACAATTTCCCCAACCTCTGCCTGCTGAACCTGATGGAAGTTCTACCCACTTATGTGTATGCAGTAGTGTAGATTCTCCTCCTCCAGGTCCCAGTCAGCTGTTGTTTCTACTGAGAAGGAACAAGCTGAGCATAATCCTCATAAATTTACTTGCAGAGTTACTGTTTCATCCAAGACAAGAAAAGACTGAACCTTCTACCTCGATTTACAACATTATTGTGACCAAAAATGAGATGAGCTATAAAAGGAATCGGATCTAGTACTATCACCCCAAGTTTATTGCAAGGAAGAGAGCTTGCATGCTAGAAAAGGAAAACTGAGAAGACTAGAGCCTGCAGTTCCCATCCTCCCCTGTGCTTATGAAGCCAGGGTTGTTCCATGAGAAAATGGTTACTGTCTCCATTCCCAGTTGATGTGTAGTGGCTCCAAGACTTTGCCTAGTGAGTTAGTCAGGAAGAACACTATTGTGGATTACACATTTTTGTAGCTGAAAATTAATATTAGCTTTTAAAAAACTTTTACCAGCTTTTGTATTTTAAAAGCAACATTTCAGAAATCATCCCAGCATGAATATTTGAAATGTAGTATTTGTGAAAAAGGTGTTATTATTTCAGTAAATCCAGGTATTTTTGGTTAAAAGTTATGTCCAATAGATATGCTTGTATTTTGAAAACTTTAACCTATGTCCTTAACAAGAACAATTAAGAATACATAATTTTAAGGATAAAAATTCTATGTTTTAAGTGATGAAATTGTGGTTTTATTCCTCATTAAGCAAAAATCAAAAATTTCAAATTAGGGAAAATAAATTAATAAAACATTATAAATCCTTATTCAGACACTGCAGAAGATTGTGGATAAAGATATTTCTAGAAAAAAATACAAAATGAAATGATCATTTAAATAGCATTTTTCTCCTAAGAGATACAACCTCAGCTTTTAAAAATTATATGTTAATAATTTACCATTCAATAATATCCAAAAGTTAGCCTAAGAAATTTTCCATAATTTCTGTGACCATGATTGAATTCCATATGGCAAAACCAGAGAGTTACAAATTACTTATGCCATTTTGATAAGCTCTCATTATGAAATTGCATTCAAAATTTATTAAAATTAATAAGTACCAAAAACTATAGACATATGGATTTGATTTATGTGACAAGAAATGCTTCATTGACCTGATATGGAGATTTGCACAGAAAATTAAGATTAATAACATATTTCCTCCTAAAACAGGCTATTATGATTGGTAAAATTATATTATTATATTAGCATATGGTAGTTGTATTTTTAAATTTTTCCATAATCATGACTGAGGGGTGTCTAACAATCATTAGCTAGTCAGAGAATGATGATATATTTAAATGATAGATACCTATGGAATCTCGTGCTTAATTTAAACTACTACTGTAAGTCCCTGACATGTGGATATTAGAGTTGGAAACTTTCACATGTGTGATGTATAGGATTCTCAGATATACCGCATAATGATCACTGTTAGATTACAAACAAACCTGACTTACGAACGTTCTACTGAAACTTACAGTTCATAAATTGGGGATTTACTATACTTGAGAAATGTTAACTAGCAAATATAGAAATGTTACTTGTTCACAGTTTTGCCAGTAATGTTTAGAAGTAACACTATTGCATAAATTGCACTTAAAATTAATTTTTATTTTTCTGTTTTAGTAAAAGAGTTCATAGTTTAGAGGCAAAAGTAACACCTTAGTACATTTGTGTTATTGCAATTTTAAAAATGTGGAACGGATACAGCTATTTAGTTCTGAAAGTGAAAATGGTGAATTGAAAAGATTTTCAGATATATTATGATGAAAGACAAAAACAAAAAGATTGGAATGATCAGTTTATAAAAGAAGACCTAACTTGTGTATCATATAAAAATAAAAAATACTGAGTAAAATGTGATAACTTCCCAAGGATTTATCAATATTAATAAATCTAAAAGTTAAATAAAAATTTACAGGAATAAGTTCTTTGTAGACTCAGTCACTGGTCAGTTTGGAATAAACAATAATAGAATTGGATATGTTCTTCATGTTCACAATCTAACAATTCATATTCTATTCTGATGAATTATTCTTAAAGTTATTTTTCTCCTAGTAGAAGAAAGTTTATTTATTTTAATGTTTCTGCTTTAATATCCATGTACTATATCAAATATCTTCACCAATACCAGGAATTTGAAAATCATGATATATCCATATATTTTTACTTAAGGTAATTGTTAAAATCATTTGAGAAATACAAATGTATACCCATTTTTATCCTACAACAAATCTCAGGATAGATTTATTTTAATCTTATTAAATAAAAACACAAAATATGAAATTTATTTGTAAAATAAATCAATGGTATTAAAATATATTTAACCATTAAATTGCAGAAAAATTTTATAATAGCTGCCCAAGTAGAATAAGTTTTTAACATTTGCCAAGCATAGTGTGTATATATATATATGGGTCAAAAACTGTTAAGGGTTTTTAAATGTCCCCTCTAACATTTATAAATGGCAGACCTATTTTTCTATTAGTAGTTTATTGCTAAGAATTCGTGTCTGCTATTTAAAAACTGTTCTTTAGTATAATAAATGCTGTCATCTCATGCAGTACAGATGCATACGAATGATAACTCTGTCCAATAAAGTTAAACTACTTTAATGAAAAATGGTAAAGCTTCAGCTGAATAACAATCATAAATAAATCTTTCATTCTTTCAGTTAGCTAAAGGGTTTAGAGATAAATAAATTGTAATGTATATGATAAGAATGTTCAGAAATGGCTATACAATACAATGCACTACAAGCAAACTAATAAGAAAGTATATTTTAAAATAAATTACTCCATAAAATTTTAAAAAAACACTTTTACAGTAATTGATAGGGAGAATACCATAAGAAACTCATATAAGAGTTCAATATCCCAAGTAATAGTAAAACAAAATTTGAAAATTGGAATCAATTGAAACAATACAGAAATATCAAAATGTTGAATAATATGTCATTTCTTTATTTTAAAGAATTAAATGTTCACTGAAATACATCTTGCTCATCCTTATATTGCTTTTGATTTTAGGTTTATAATGTCTTTGAACATAAAAATCACCCAAAAGTTTCTTCCAAAACCAACCTAGAAATTTAACATGCAAATGATTTCAGTGAAGCTCAAAGGATGTTTTATAGTAATTGCCAAATTTGTATAATTCTCAATAAGCAAATGAAATTGTAGGAAAACTAACATGTTACACTTCAGGGAAAATTATTTATTTATTTATTTGTACAGTGTATAAGTTTTAAAGGTTTTGAAAATATTACCATCTAAATAATTTCTTAAAATGTGATCATTAAAGTAGTCATGAACTCTGTTTCACAAAAGACAAAAATGTATACTTCAAATTGCCTGAAAATGATGAATTTAAAGTAAAATGTAAATGAAAATATAAAACAAATATTGATTGTACTATAATATGTATGTCAATATCAGAATTATATTATTTTTATATATCCCTGTCATTTTTTATCTTTCTAAGTAATGGAAAAAGTTTGATTCTTTATAAAATGGAAAGGCTAAACTTCTGCTTAAATACAATTTCTAATATTTATTTACTTTATTAGGAAAAGATTTTTGAAGAAGATATAACCAATAGTTATACAGCTACTTTCCCTTAGTTTCTTGAAAAGAAAAGTTTTGTGCTAATATTTTTTGGACAAGATATCATTCCCATGTCTTATTCTCTGAAAAACTATTATGAAGACAACAAAACACAATGTATCAACCATTGTAACTGTCCTGCTAACCTGTTTTGGAACTGGATTTCATTGTTTTATATTTTTTTTTAAGATAAGAAAGGCACAACCAAGAAATTCACAATAACAAGATGCAATTTTATGTTTTTACTATTTTTAAAATCCTCACTGTAGATATGTGAAAAAAATTAATAGTTTCTTCCAAAAAAATAGTTAAAAAACCTCTTTATTAGACAATTCATTAACAATTCATGTGTTTCCACAAAATGAATTTTCCCTACTGGTAACAATTTTTGCTATTTATGACAAAACTGTACAAAGTATATTCCAGGAAATCCCTATTTCTTTATGTATTTATAATCTTTTTACTTCCATCAAAATACTGTTAATCATAATTTTTTTTTTTGCAAAATACTTGGGATCATTCTTACTTTTGAATATATTTCATTTAAATAAATTAGTGTAATTTAAAATATGAATATATTTAATTATTACATTCATCAATACATTCCAAAATTGAAAGTAAATAGTTTAAGAAGAAACAAAATTAATGGATCTCAAAAAAGAAAAAAATTACCAAAATCATTGAGAAAATTGAATGCTTGCACAGAAAATACCCAGTGTTACTGTGAGGAATAAGAAACAATGTCTTTCATAGAGAAAGATAATATATTCATTTACATATGTGTGTATATATGTACAGGCACACGTGTGTTCTAATGATTTGCATGTCCTATGATAGACAGAAACATCTAATGAAAAATCTGTGTCCCAGCTATTTGCTTGAGCAAAGGACTTAAAAATCATTTGAAACAAAAATGTTGAATAATTTGCACAATATTCCAGTGTAACGCAGAGGAAGTTGATTTGCTACAAAGAATTGCTGCCACAAAATTAAAAGAAAATAAACATAATCTACAATCACCTATAAATGAATTATAGAACATGAATTTTTTTTAAAAAGCTATATGTTCAAAGACAATATGACATAGAGACTTTACTTCTAACTCTTGAGAAGTATAAACTGGATTTCTTAATACTACTTTCTAAATTAAATATTCATATTTAATATTTTAGTAATAATTTAAGGCAAATGTAGATATTGCTAATCATTATAAAATATTGCAAAGAAGGAGAGTTGCATGATGGTTTAAAAATCAGGAAATTGTAATTATATAGATTAAACTTGAATCCTTAATCTATTCTGCATCAAATGTAGAAATTTTTAATAGTTCATTAAAACTTTTATTTGACAAAAATTATACATTATTCTCAAGGGAGTCCAACAAAAGCTAATGGTTTTGTACCACATCTGACTCTTGCCTTTTTAGTGTGATAATTCTGAGGAACAGGACCATCAAATATTGTGTTTTACAAATCCAAAATTTTTTATTAGTTCTGCTTCCCTTTCCTCAATTTTATTTCTACTCTGTCACATGATCTCTCTAAATTAACCTGATAGACACTTGAGAAATTAAATCTATTTTGCTCACCACTTTTACATTTCATATTCCAAAATATCTACTTTGCTATAAAGTCTCCATAATTCAGATTGTGTCTAGTGTTACTATAAATAGGTTTATATATATATATATACATATTTCCTATAAAAGCATATATCCATTTCCCATAAGAGTAACCTATTTACTTATTATAAAAACTTAATACATGATGTTAGTTCATCAAAAAGTACAGTTTGTGCTTTCATTGTTCGATTGGTCATTTTTTTCAAGCCTGTATCTTGTAATCTGTACAACTACTTTGAAGATAACAATATGAAGTATATTAACCAGTGTTAATCTCCTGGTAGTTTGTTTAGAAATTCTGTATCATTTTTATTCTTTGTTTGTTTTTAAAAATTTTTTTAAAAAAACTTAATACATAAATGCAGTGGAATATTATTCAATTGTGGAAAGGAGATGCTGTCAGTTATCATAATACAAATAATTCTGGAGGAGTTTTTCCTAAGTTAAGTAAGTCAGTTCTAGAAGGGCTAATATGCCTAATTTCTCTAGTATAGTGGGAAAACTGTTAAACTCATAGAAATAAAGTACAATAGTGATGGATGAGGGTGTGGGAAGAGGAAAATGGAGAGCTGTTACTAACAAATACAGTTTTTACTTTGTAAGATGAATAAACTCTATGTATCTGCTGTATAGCAATGTACAGGCAATAAGATTGCCTTCAGTATTTAAAATCTTGTTGAAAGATATACATTACAAAAATTGTTTTTTGTTGTTGTTGTTGTTGTTGTTTTCACTACCGGAAATTGAACTCACAACCTTATGCTTGCCAGGCAGGTGCCACTGAGCTAAATCCCCAGCCCACAGGAAGTGCTCTTATGGACAGAATAATAGCAGAAACAGACATCTTGATATTTGCTCCTGTCCTTTCTCTAATGGTCTACTATCATACACACTCAACTCATTTGCTGCTTCCCTTAGTATGATTTTTTAAATATTTTCTGTCCTGAAACTGTTGTAAGTTTTGCAAGTGTTACATTTTATGAGATGTTTTTACATATCTTGGGTAGCATACACCCATGATTGGATATAAAACTTAGAAATATTTTCTTTCATTCCATATGCTGTCTTTCATTTTGCTATTTCTTTGCTGTGCAGAAAATTTTTAGCTTGATGCAACAGCACTCCCTCACTTTTGTGTTTGTTATTTATGCTTTTATTATCTGATCTGAGATCAAATAGAAAGAATGATAGTATGCCAATTTACAAAGCAAGGGAGATGAATGGATATTCCTCCAAAGAGAACATAGACATGTTTAGTAAGTGAGTGAAATGTACTCAACATCACTGATCATTAAGGAAAGGTACACAAAATCTGCCATAAGTACCACTTCATACCTGTCAGGATGATTAACATCAAATATCAAAAAATAAGTTTATATGAAAAGGAGTATGAATTTCCTTTTAAAACTAATGAATGATACGATATAGCAATCCCACTTCTGGGTATCAATTAAACGAATTGAAATCAAGATCTTGGAAATTTATTTGTACTCTCATAATTTCTACAGCATTATTTATAATACATATAATATATAGAAACAACATATCTATAAATAAATAAATAAATTGTGAATATTATGTATACATATATCTGAAAATATTTGGAGAATGTCCTGCATTTTTCATATACAACAATCTAAATGTATTCATTTATTCATGTGCAAAAATCTACATTTATTCACATACAGTCATGTCATCTTTGAGAACATCGTCATGTAACTCTTCAAACCTCAAATTTCAGCCTGAATTTCTTGCAACTTCATTTTCTGTAGAAACATTGGCTCAAATCTCCAGTCCAGCAATAGAGTTCTTCTTAAATGAGCACTTTCTATCCATGTAATCTGCTCATAGTGCATCAACACAATGCATGATGTACTGAATTATAAAGATTCATATTAGACACAAGCACATTCACTCATTTTCAAGTGTGCACATCATTTGTGAGTTTTGTCTGAACTGTGATTGTTCATTCCTAAATCTCAAATTCACTTCTTTACATACACATTCATCTCTTATCCAGAAGTGCCCACTTCAGTATTGACAATTATAATTCATGTTATAATTCATTTTAAGTACTAGTATCAATAATATTATTTATTACTTTTAATTATATGTTAATGTTACTATTTTATAATTCAGTATTTCTGTCATACGTTGCAACATACATACTAAATGCATCAATCTGGTTGATTTTTTTTTTTTAGAGCAGAATATATTTATTGAGAGAAAAAAAGCTTCTGTCTGAGGGACAGAAGGGGCCCCAAGCAGGTTGCCAAAGACTCTGTCATATTTAGGGACTTTTATAGAGTAAAAAATTAAAAACCATGATGGGGAAAATTGGGAACTCGCAAGACAGACAGACATAAGGTGGAACATAACGATGGTTAACCAATAAGATTAATTGCCTGGTAGAATTGATTAAATCAAGGACAAATGGGGAAGTGAGTCACATAGCTAGCAGGTATGCTTAACGACAATGACTCTTCCTGTAAGAGGGTAGGATGCTAACCCCTGACTTCCTCAGGGTGATACAGAACTATTTAGAATATCAATCCTTAGGATATGGTGTATTTGTTTTGCCTTTTGTCTTGATATCTGGCCTGCAGCAAGAGGTGTGTGTCTCTTCCAATGTCATCAAGACATCTGGTCCTCTGTGCAAGCGCCCTGTCTGACTGCCTATAATATTTCTGTCTAACTCAGTTGCCTGTAACATTCCCCACTCTGAAGAAGTAACCTGAACTGCTGTGAAGGATAATGGGCGATGACTGATCTGGCTTCTTCAGGCTAAAGGGGGTCGTAGTTGTGGATCGGCTGTCAGGTATACTTCTGCAGAGATTCTACCTAGAGGCCCTCGATAGACACTAGGCATTTTCATCTTGGTGGGCATACAGCTTTGAGTCCAGAAGAGACAAAGTCAAAGAAACAAGTATTCATGGGCCAAATAATAGAATCAACAAGATAATTATGAGTATAGTTAACAAGGATTTCCACCAAGAGGAGCTAGTAATGGCTTTCCCTAAGGAGGAAAAAGAAAAGGTACAGAGAATTTCAGAGTCTGACATGTCATTAATTTGTTGTTTAGTATCTTGAACAGCTCTTGAGATATTAGCAGTAGAATCAAGAATGTACACATGGTATTCAATTTTTTCTTTTACAACATAAATACCTCCTGTTCTGTTAGGATGTCTAATGTCATCTGATTTTGGAGGACAGCCTGTTTTTTTAGTTTTATCTTTTCATTTAGGAGAGAGAGACCAGCAGCGGTGTCATTCAAGGCTCATTAGTTAAGGCCTCAATATATATCACATAACTATTGGTTTTATCTGTATGATGCCTTGACTTTTGGCACCTTTTAGGCAAGAACAAATTTCAATCAAAGCATATATTATTGACAAATGAAACTCTTTTTTAGTTTATATATATGAACAATATGCATTATATTTGTAAAAAGCAGTCTCAGCATCATTTTGATTAGTTGGCAATCTGGATATATCATTTAGTCAGGATAAAATCTATCCATGATTAGAGTCAGGCTTTTATACATAACTAAAAGGAATGAATGAAAAAAAAATATCCCAGTTACAGTTTAAGCAACATATATTTCGGTGACTGTATTGAGGTACAGTGCTTGGAAGGAAGACCAGAGTTGAAAAGGACAAAGAGACATGTGCCAGTGTCCAGCAATTGGCTGGTTGATGTTTTACCTCTTGTCATTACTCAGGGCTCCTCCATGGAGATGACAGGCAGAGATGACAGTCTGGTCAGAGGGAGGAGACAACTGCCTCAAGGCACTTTAGTCCTACTGGACCAGCTGATAGGATAGGTCTGAACTCTAGGGCCTTGGCCTCAGAGGGCAGTCTGACCTCCAGTGGTCATCTTTGCAGTCAGGGCATGGCTTCGGGCCTCTTAAGGCAGTCCCTCTTATAGTGGCGTGGCTTGTGGCAGCAATAGCAGGTCGGCGTCTTAAGCGTCTTAGTTGAAATATTCTTGGAACCCTGAGAATCAGACTTAAGGTCTGTGTTTTTAAGGCCACAAAAAAGGGCAGCTACTTTGGTCTCTTTGTTTTCTCTCTTTGATTTTATCCCAGTCCTGGTTATAGAATACTTAGGAGGCAATTTTTACTAAAGAATTGAGTGAACTATCTGGAACAAAGGCTCTCTTTTGTAACTTTTCTAATATCTGGAGTTGACTGGGTAATAAACATGTCTTTAAGTAAAATCTGTCCCTCTATTGAACCAGGATCTATGGACATATGTTTTACTAGTGCCTCTAATAAATGATTTAAAAAGTCAGAGGAGATTTTTTTCTCTTTAAAAATAGTTCACAATTTAGAATAACTAGAAGCCTTGGTTTTTGTCCTTCTTAGACCTTCAAGAATACATGTTTTAAAATGTTTTTTATTCCAATCACCTGCTTGGTTGTTAAGACAGTAGTGGTCTTGGGTGGAAACTGTTTGTGCCCCAGTAAGAATTGGTAGTTCCTCTGGCTGTTTATCTTCTGTCCTTTTAAAATTAACAATATGATATTTATTTCCAAATGATATAGCAGCTTGTAATGCTGCTTGTCTCTCACTAGAAGTCAATGTCTGATTTAAGACTAACATTTTATCTTTTCAGTCTAGTTTATACCTCTGAGTAAACCCTCTAAAGACATCTATGTACTTATCATCATCATCTGAAAATTTTCCTAGTTCTAACTTAATTTGTTTGAAGACCTTGAGAGAAAGAGACCTATGAATGGGAGTAGTCTCATAAGGATTATAATTATAACTTGAGTATAAATAAGAATTTTCTCTTAACATAAAGAAAGTTTTAACGTAAAGCAATTTCAACTATTTTTTCTTTCTTACGGCATGCCTCTAGTTGTAAAATAGTATCATAATTAATACTTCCCTCTATATTCCATTTTGGCTCCAGGGAGTAGGTAGGTCACACACATGTGCAGAGAAATACCAAATGGCTCTTTTTCAACATGGAAGGGTTGAACATCTTCCAATGCTTAAGAATGCATTCCAAAGGAATAAAGGGCTTTGGCATTGAGTTGCCCACGTTTGTAATGTAAGGCTATGAAGCCTTTCTTTGTACTGGAAATCAAACTCAGGAAACTCCGCTGAGCTATTGAGCTACCAACTATGCAAAAAGGAGATAAAAGGCATCCCTTGTATTCCTATTTGATAAAAAAAATTCTCAAGGCATCCCTTGGGTTGACCCAGCTCTGGGGCAGGTGGATACCACTGGAGAGTGAAAGATAAATTTGCCAGTCTATCCACCCTCGAACTGGTGCACAATCTTATCTTCTCTGGTAGCTCATGAAATTTGAACTTTGTTTTCTTATAAGTTATTGACAGGAACTTTTAAAGAAGGGAGCATAACTTAGTAATAAACTACTGCTTTTGTTCACCAAGAGGGAATATGCAAAAAAGGCAAGTTGCTAATTAGAGTCTTCTCTGGCAGTATTGTGAAAGAGATCACCGCTAGAGACAGATAAGACATCAAATTACTTGAGGAATTTCAGCCCTGGGCCCTAGGGCAAAGAAGCCTCCAAGACAATTGTATAATCTGGGCAATCTTTGCTAGCAGCGTGACATGGCTACGTTTCGCTTAAATTTCTGTATCTTTGGAGCTCACAGGTTAAATTTATTATCATCTAGCAATCCCATCTATGTTAGTAAAAGTCACATCAGTCTTCTAGACACACAGAAGAAAAGGCTATTTACTCTTAATTAACATATGTAAGGCACAAATGTAAAACCTTCCCCTACTAGCTGCTGTGGAATGTAAACAATTGTTGCAAACTGCCTCAGTTTAATCTCCGAAAGGAGGGGTAATGTAAGTGATCTAAAAATCCCTTGAAAGTCTTAGTGAGAGTACCTAGTCCACTGGCAGAGAAATAGAGATGATAGATAAGCGGAGATTTTCAGTGGTCATAACCCAAAGTCTACTGAGGAGCCCTGGAAAGTTCACCAGAAAGTTGCCCTAGCCAGAAACCCTCAGTTGTTTTCTGCTTCTATTGGCCCAGATAACCAAAGGTTGGTCTCCAGAAAGGAATGCAGCTGTCTACCTGGTCAACATTCCATTGCTTCCGTTGGCCACTGGCTTCAATGGGGATCACCAAACAGATGCTGTGGAGAACTGTCCTCTGTTTTGAAGGGTGGCAGCTGCTATAACGGTGATTAATTAGCTGGCAGAGGACCACCATTTGTCAAGGTTCTATAAGGTATAGTTAAAAGTCTGAGAAAGATCATTACCTAGTGTTCTATAAATTTACAATAAAGGTTTTAAAGTCCACAACTTGAAAGGTTGGAAAACCTCCTTAATCTAAAATGTTTAGGTCCCATAAGTGTACTGCTTTTGGGAATAGCTCCTTCCAGTGTTGTAATTGGGAGGTGGTTCTTCCTACCGTGTCTCAGGTTTTACCTCCACAGGAGATAGTGGCCGAGAACACTAAGCCAGGACATGGCTTTATGTGTGTTCTCCTGGACGGGCACAATTCTGATGTCTCATCTGACCCAGAGACGGGGTATGTGTCCTTTATCTGTGATGAATTTCCTGTCTTCAGCATTAGCAAATGTTCATTTTTCTATGGGCTTAACTTAGGGCGAAAAGTTGGAACAGTCTAAGAGTTTTTCTGATCCTACATGTCTCTACAAGGAAAGTACAAAGTGGGGAAACGAGTAGAAGCCAAAGAAAGAAAACTGAAGCAGAACAGGCATGACATTTCCTCTAGAGTGTAGAGGAGGATCAGGGCCAGTCTGTCTCAATGAAACGTGTCCTCCAAGTCTTGAGACCAGCCACCAGCCTAGTACCATTTAAATGGTGGAAGGAGTCCTGGTTTTTTTTATTGTAGGCGTGTGTATTTTTAAAGTCTGAGCCAGATTTTATTTAAAACCATTTTATAAAAGTTTGCATTAAAGTCTACCAGAGGTGTGTTGTCTACATACAGTCAAGCAAGGTACCAGTAAATTTTAGCAACTAATTTAAGTGCAACATGTACAAGAACAAAATAATAAAATATCCCTTTAAAGAAACATCATAACCTTATAACTTTACCAGGTTTTGACTTAGATTTATCATTACTTTAACAAAAGTATATAAGAGATAAGGCAATTAAAAACAATGGGCAAAAACAAATCACAAGCAACTATTACAAGTAATTATAAGCAATTGGCAAAGACAAAACAAAATTTGAAACATAAAAATTTGTTACCTAAATGAGTCCCAGTCCAGAGTCTATGAAACAAAAGCAAACTCTTACCTCCGTTGAATGATCTCGGTGGAAGACCTCCAAATGACATAGGAAAAACCATCTCAGACCTCCAAATGATATAGAGGAATGAAGCTCCCAACCTAATATATGTCCAGCGCGAGTTCGTGTTCTCTAAAATCAAAGAATGAATTTTAGGAACAATGAACGGTAAGCGCAGAATATATTTATTGAAATAAAGAAAGTTTCTGTCTGAGGAACAGAAGGGGTCCCAAGTGGGTTGCCCTGATACTCTTAACTGTGATTTATTTTTGGACTAGTATTAAAGGTAATATTTAGAGGATCCTGAAAAATCATGCTGTGGTTTATTTTCTGGTTAGGTGTTATTTTTGAGGAGATATGCTCTCTCTCTCTCTCACATTGTACATACATGAAATATTATTGTGCCTAAAAAATGAATCTGTTCATTCAAGATAGCAAAGATGAACTTGAACAGTATGTGACCTGAAGCAAGTCTGACAAAGAAAGAAAAATTTCCTATAGTTTCATTTTATGTGGAATAAAATAAATTTTATTGCATAGAAATGTATTGAAGGGCTTAACTGTGCTTGAAAGCTGCAAAAATACCGACCAAATGGGGATGGAGGAGGACATAGAGATATTCCTTAAAGTGCACAAATTTTTCGTTATAAGATGAATATGTGTAAAAGTAAAAAAAAAAAAGCCTAAAATAAAAACAAATAATATAAAATATACAGATTGCAATATACAATTTAAAAAAGATGAATATTTTACAGAAACCCAAGGCTAACATTTTGGCTGCAGCTAATAATGATGTATGATATGATTAAAATTTTTATGACCATAGATCTTAAGTATTCTTATCTCACATGTACACAAAATCTTAGCCATGTGAGCAGCTGAATATGTTAATTAACAGGATTACAAACTCATCTCACACTTTATAATATATACACCCACATTAAATATATGCAATTGTAATGACTAATACTACATTAATAAATCTTGAAGTAAATAAATTGTAATAAATAGTAATAAAATAAAATAGATAGTAATAAAGTATCTCTAGTCAGTGAAATGACCAACAAGTGTTTAATCCACTTCCAGCTTGGTCTCTCAATACTGAGATTGAAAAATTAAACAATTCATAAAAAATTAAACAATTTTTCATATTTAAGTTTTTCTAACTGTAAAATAAGTCAGTGTTGTGACTACAAATTTTCAAGCTTAAATACAATTTTTAAAAAACTAAATAAAATGAAAAATATACAACTTTCTTCCAAAAAATGAAACAAAAATATCATTTTGTATTAAAACCTATCAATATATCTCACTTAAAAAATTCATATTAGTTTGTCTTTATATTTATGGCATTTGACTGTTTTTCACTTCTCTCGACAAGTCTGCCTTCCCTTTCCTCTGTTCTAGTCACTTAATGTTTTGTTTCCTTTGTTCATCATTTTTTTTGTAGCAGACACCGGCCTACGTTTAAAGCTTTGTGTATTTTACTATTTCTGTTTTCTTTTCATTCTCTGGAATTAGGTCTTTAAGTCTTTGTGTTGTTGTATTCCCTGCACAATTGTCTGATTACAAGCAATTGCTTCGCACGTAATCTTTTTTATCGTATAAAAAAATTCAATGTTTTCTTATTCTTTCTTTTTCCTTCAAACTGTATAAGCCTTGTGCCATACTTTTTTGTTTAGGTTTATATCTCCAAGTTTTCCAAGAGCCCTATGCATTCATTGGTGGGGCTTTGGGCAGGTGTCCAATTACAGTCTTGCACCTGACTTGCTTGTCACTGGAGCAGAGGCCTGGAAGGATTTTTGTCTGTTCTTTGCTCTGCACTTGATCTCTCTCCTTCTACACCATCATGGCATTAGTAGTTCTCCTCCACCATGCCCTTCTGACATGCTGTCTTTCCTTGCAGGCAGTGGCCTGTGGACTGAAGCCTACAAACCATGAGACAAAGTAAACCTTTATTTTGCAGATGTTAAGTACTGTGTCTCACCAACAAGAGCGTGATGAAAACATAGGCCTTGTCATTTTTCCTTATTCTTGCAAAGTCATCATCCATAATTGGTAGGAGCCCCATCAAGCACATTAAATAATTTGATTTGAACAAATTGATATGAGAATAAATGCACCAATATAAAAGTAGCAATGAATCTTAAATATATGATTTTCAGTCCTGTTTTATTTCTACTTAAAATCTTTCATCTCTCAAAGTGTTTAAAAGATAAACATTGAACATAATACAGATGATATGACTTGTATGTATGATAATGGCAAAAGTCTTCACTGAAATGAATGAAAGTAAGAAACGTTGATTGCAGTCAAAATCTTCTGAATTTCCTGCCTGAGTGTTTGGTCCTTCCTTATATTTGGAATCAAGCTTATGAACTAAGTCTGGCAGTAGTGTTTATATTCGGAGTCTTGAGAAATAATGATGACTTAGACACTGTCTTAGTAGGAAATCAGATTTTTACATGTAGCATCTAGGGGAAGGTGTAGTTTCTAAGAATGGATTTATATTTAGCAATATATCAGAATCTGAGATTTCGGTGAATGAGACTCAATAGCCTGAAGAGTTCCCAAGGAACAGAGACTATAATTATAAGCTGGGTTTAGATTTTCCTCCACCATAAGCGGAATCCTGATATTGGAGAATGATTTAAATGTGAGGTCTTATAATTTAAGCTGATTTTAAGGGTTGATAGTCTGTTATGAGATAATTGCAGGCAATAAGGAAATAGAATTAATAAACAACAATAATGCAGAGAAAATCATATAAAATTAACTAAATTGAGAAAGACAGCTATTTGTTAGGGTAGAAATGCACTTTTAAGTGATAATAAGATGTGATATAGAATCCAAGGAGTGAGTAGTTGCAACAGATTATGTGGCAGGAAGAATCCCAAGAGACTGTGGGAACCGAAAGCTGTTTCATGGAGACACTGGGTTATGAGTGTCCCAGTTGACAGCCTTGCCACAGTTACAACCTGCAACTTAGGGGCAGCATCAACTCGGGGACAGCTAGTAGTGGGGCCTCATGGGACTGTAGATACTTAACATTTTAAATGCTTTTTAGTGATATTTTTCATGACTCAGTTGTACAATCCTCAAATGCAAACGGTTTAGGAGTCAATGGACTTCAGGAGGGCAAAGCAAATCTTGCTGCTGACTTCATTGATGTGAAAAACAAAATTCATTTTAATGTTTTAATAAGAATACAAGAATGCTGGATGTGGCAGTGCATGCCTAGAGTTCTGTGACCAATGCAGTTTTAGGAGCAGAGGCAGGAGGATTGTGAGTTTAGCCCAGTCAAGAAAATTCAGATACCTAGCATGAGCTCGTCTCCAAATTAAAAAAATAAATAAATAAAATAAAACAAAATAAATAAACAAATTAAGGTGTTTTAGCTCAGCGTGAAGGTTCTGGACGCAATCCCCAGTACCAGAAAACAGGAAGTGCTTTTGTTACTCGTGTGCAGTAACTATAGTAACTGTACTGGATGTTTCAAAGCAATTCCTCTTCACTCAGTGAGACACAGACAAGGCACATGGTTAGGCGCCCATGGTTTACAGGAGTAGCCCTGAAACTCATTGAGTTGAGAAATTTTCTCATTGAGTTTTCAATTTTTCTCAAGCACAAGGTCCTGTGTTAGGTTCCTGGTACCAAAAACAAAGCAAAACCAAACAACAACGACAAAAAAATTCAAAGTGTTAATGGCTATCAGAAAAGATAGACATTTTGACTTTTAATCATGGGTATTTGGAACATTTGTTAACAATGGACCTACTACTGATTAAAGTTTCAAGCTATGGTGCTAGACTTCCTAGATTCAAACCCCAATGTTACCACTAACCACGTGAGTGAGCTTCTGCACAACCCTCATGCCCCTTGTGCTTCAGTTAAGTGCTTATATCAGCACTACACTTACTATTACTACAGAACACATCAGGTGTAAATTCCCTTAAGAACATAAATTGTAAGAGTATAAACTGTGAAGTTTGGTCTTGGAATGATTCACAGGTCATCATACATAATACTCGCATACTCTGCTCCATTAGTTTATGAAACTAATAGAAATCACTCACACATTCTATTTCCGACTAATTTCTTCAGGCTAAATTAGTTCCATATTTGTAAAAAAATATCGCAAGAATTTGCTAAGTCCAAAGGCACCAATTATAATCCCAAATAAAAGGGAGGAGGAAAAAAGGAAAAAGGCTGATAATTCAGATGACTAAATAGCTCCCTATTTGTTCACATCAAATCTCAAATGTCGCTTATGTGAAAATTAAAACTATTAGAATTATATATATATATATATATATATATATATATACACACACACACACACACACATATATATATCATTGTTAGTATGTAGCATCATGTGTGTTCTGGGATAAGATGGTGATACATGCTTTAACTTAGAGTGTAGAATCATTTTACTTCTCATGCATATACTTAGACAGTTCTCTGAAAGTTAGAAGCTGTGACAGGGTACCCGATTTTACAGTGCAGTTTAACCCAAGTAAATTCCGAGTAAATTACTGCATGAGAACATCTATTATATTCATTAATCTTCCGGGTTGAGTGAAAATTGCTGCTCCAGACTTCTTTACCCTTTTTTTACCTGGGAATACTTGATATGTAACTGAAAAGAGAGGGTAGCCTTTTAATCAGTGATTTCAAAGAACATGATTTAGGGAGTACTAGATATAATACATGCTTCTACACAATAGTGTAGCCTTGTCTTCAGATTTAAATTCTTCTGTCCTGTGTTTTATCTAGAAAGACTCACTGTGTACTTGTTACTTATGTTAATGAATAACCTTTGTAACTGCACCAGTGTGAATTTTTGTCAGCTCCTTCCAAAAATGTTCTGCCTTTTAAATACAGGCTAATGCAATTTTTACTTTCAAAGTAGTTAAGTTACTTTATCTGAATATACATCTTAAAGTATTCATATGGACCTTTTATTCATATAATTATTCTAACAAGCATATTTGCCTTTTTCCTACATGTTCACATAACTAAGGTCATCTCATTTTATTGCCATTCATACTTTGCTCAGACATAATTTTTTTTCATTGAAATATTGTGATGCATTTTAGAACACTTTTTCAAAAAATATTTTTTTGCATTCGACCTGAATAAATACACTGTATTTCTTGTTCTGTGAATTTTGCCTTAGATAACTTAAACAGTAAGATTGGGGAAAGTAAATAAAATTTAAGGCCAGGTTATACTTTATGTAAAATTTGATTTTTAATTTACTGGAGAACATATTGTATTCTATAGAAAATTTCATTTATTTTCCTTACTTAATGAGACTTTGGGTGGCCATTAAATTTCATGCAACAAGTAAATGCTACATTCATACCCCAGCTAATTCCAGACAAGAGCTGAACGTCAATCCAAATGTCAGAGAGTGTGGCAGTGGGATAGTACTGAGCCTTGGTAGTGTCTTCTCTGGTACATTGGTCAGTATCTGAAGAAGAACATGTTCTAGACAGCCTGGTCTTCTCAAGAGGATTTGAATTATATGAGGCAGAACTATCCTGGCTGCACCTAAAGAACAAAGGAGAGTTCTACAAAAGTCTCAGCCTGAGGAAGAAGCTAGGAGTCTACCAACTCACAAATTCAACATTGTCAAGATCCACATTCCTACATGGTCTTACAGCTCTTGTTACTAACTATCAATCTGACCCTGCTTCTCTCAACTTCTCTCTTCTGTCATCTTTCGTTTTTTTCTCCCTCTCTTTATTTCCTCCTTCTTTCTCTTTTCCCTTTCTCTCAGATGCATAGAAATGGTTCCAATTTATGAAGTTTAATTTATAAAACTTTGATTCCTAGTGGCAAAAGCAGTATGCATTTAGTAGAAACCATACTTCAAGTTTGAATTTTGATTTCCCCTGGGTTAGCAGAATGCAATATAAGGACAATGCCAGAGAGCAACAGTGAGCTACAGATACAACTCAGCCACAGGATCATGAAGGGAGACAACTGGTACCTCATGGTGCACTGCATTGCAAAGGAAATGTTCAATAGGCTAGGTGAACCAAAGAAAGGTTTCACTTATAATATCTTCAGTTTAAAATGTGTTTATCTTGTGGTAATGCTGTTACAAATCCACTTCTACCTATATCCCACTATATCTCAACAGGACAATCCAAGTTAATGAGGAAAAAGTTCCACTGCTTGCTTTAAAATGTATTCTAGCTGTTTGATAGGGAAATTATTTTTAGGTCCTGATTTTCTCTTTTCAGGAAGCATACTAAATAAATTGCAAAATCACCATGTGAGTGTATTCTCTGGTGCCCACTTTGTGTGGCCTAGGGGAACAATGGAAAATGAAACATCTCTCAGAAGCACAGTAAAGAGCCATGAAGAATAAATATTCATGGAATTCTCTCAGGGAGCAAATCTAGGTCAAAGAAAGAAACAACCGATAGTGTCATGTTAATAAAACCTCACAACATTAGCCCGATGGTTTTCAGAATTGCTTTGGACTAGTGATACTTGATACTTTCATTGTGATTATTTCCTGTTTGTCTACCATTGAAAGTTGAAAATATGAAAGGTACATAATTTATTTATCTCACAAATACTGGATAAAGACAACATTATACAGATCTGATGAAAATTACAAGATCATGACCTAATGCCTAATGTGTTGTGGCACTGGTGTTTTCCTATGGAGGAAATTAGTTTAATTGACATGTGAAAGAAATCATGGATATATTTCTAATGTCATAAACTTCAGTGGCTCTTGACAAGTTCCCTTTTATATGTAATTATGTCATTTACCAGGTGGGAAGTAGAAAACATATCAATGTTGAAGTATTGAAGTAAGGATAAAAGTTCCAATGAGTTAGAATGGCATCAAAATACGACAATGATTGTTTAACTACCCACTCAGTGTGATTAACACTCACTGTAAGAATGTGTACCACATAACTGCTAATCTAAGATAAATGCAAATGTTATGGAAGAGACATTATCTTATTAGCATATTACTCTTAGTCAGTTATTTATTACCAAGCCCAGTCAACCTCAAATATGAAGGTAGTACCCTTCACAACTAAACTGTCCACCAGAGAGGGAGAAAAACAAATGGTAAATTTGTGAGATGCCAAGTTTTGCAATGCTTTTTATTCCATGTAAATGTGGCACTAGCTGATGCACACTCAAGAGCTGGTAATATAAGAATTGTCTAAGAAATCATTTGTTCGTATCAGAGGTAATGAAATTCTGAAAGAGTTAGACAAATGGCAGCAGATGACAGTTGAAGGCAAGATAAAGTTGCCATATTGGGTAGCAAAACTGAATGAAATTAGCTAGTCTGGTATGGAGGTCAATTGCAGGAGGTAATAAAACAATCTAACAATTGAAAGACAGATGAATGGCCAGTGTGGATAGTGCTTGCTGATTAACCAAATCATCCTGATTGTGATGCCATACTGAGAACTGATGTCATTGACTTCCTAAAGTGCTATTGTCTCTCATCCAATATTTAGAATAGAGTCAATGCTCAAACTAAGAGAATTAACTGAGGAGGAGGTCTGCCAAACTTGAGGAAAGAAATAAAAATAATTAATGATAAATTGTACATTATTTTCCTTTGAGTGTTACAATCTTTTCCTAGAAACACTGTACAAAAAAATAAAGAAAATATGCAGAAATTGGAATAGGAATTTATTAAGGTGAGCTTCACTAAATGAATGTTTGTGATAAAGATTATAAAAGGATTGTAGGACCCATTCCAACTCATAATATGTCTGCTGATTCAATGAACACATTCTGAAGTTTTTCCCCTTATTCTTCATTACATAATATGGGAAAACTCATGCATCTCTGAGTAGATTTCTACAGTAGTACCTTGCTGGGTGTAGTAAATGAGCTTATAACAAGAGAGATAAAGTTGAAGACCCAGAAACTGGTACTTCTTTAGTCAATTGAGTCAATTAGAAATATAAAAATTCCTCTCATAGTAATATGATAGAGATCAGTGTCACACTGAAAGTCCTAAGTAGCATGTATTCCACATGCCCTGCAAAGTGTTGACATAAACTCTCTCCAACTTGAAGTTTCTGCAATACTAATAACACTTTTAATATCTAGACATTATCTCCAATATATGATAAGTTATTAAGTGTTTTAAGTCTTCTAAGGAAGAAAGAGACACAGGTCATAGTGATATAGCATTTTGCATTTTGCAGACACAACAAAATACAAGAGAGAATACTACTTTAACTGACAGACTAAGAAGTCTGCCATATTTGAGTGAGGTTCAGAGAAGGGAATTTCCACAGGACATTCAGAATTTGATAACAAAGCTCAATATTTGGCAATAAGACGAAGGAGACTACAGTCTGAGAATTATTTACAGCAGACAGGAATGACCCATGATGTCTTTGGCAAGTCCTAATAGAACAGACCTAACACAGATATATACAGCCTAGAATAAGACCATCTGAAGTACATAAAATTACCCTACTCGAAAAGGAATTATTGGCTGGCTACTGAGTTTTGCCTTATTTAGTTAAATAAACTATTTGATGACACAAATCTGGTTGCACAAAGCATTCACTTTAGTAGCCACAACTGAAATCCCTGTGGACATTTAGGGATCAGCTTAATCAAGCATGGAGTACACACACACACACACACACACACACACTTATTAAGAAAGAAGTTAGACTCTACCTAAGGAGAAACATATGGATTAGATTATGTCCTTCATATAGTCATATTGAAGCCTGAATTCCCAATGCATAAGAATTTAACCATTTTTGGAAATATAATAATTTCGTACATAATTAGTTAAAATGAGGTTATTCAATAGTAACATGGTTTTCCAATCTAACACAACTGGTGTCCTTACACAATACAGCAATTTGGACACAGATACAAGAAGAATACTATATGAAGATGAAATCAGAGATCTACAAAACCAAACACAAAAACAGACTGCCAGCAAAATGTTAGATGCTAGGGGAGAAGCTTGGATCAAATTCTCCTTCAGTACCATCAAAAGAACAAAACCCATTGACACTTAAATCTTGGATTTCCAGCCTCCAAAACTGTACCACAGAATGTTTCTTCTACTTAGACCCTCTACTCTATGGTACTTTCTTATTTTAGCTCTCACAAGAAAAAATTATAAATGGTTTCCTCCAACTTTCTTCTTCCTTCATATAGTTGACATTGCAATTATATGTGTAGAAGGTTTTATGAGGAATTCATGCAGAAGAAAAACAACATCTGGATAAATCACCTTGATATAGTGGTTGTATCTATACTACTACTGAAATTAATATAACTTGGAATTGATAGTTGAAGCCTCTCATTAGGTAGAGCACCTGAAGAGATAGATAGTCACAGTTAAGAACATATTACATATCTCAGGCAGTATGGAATGACTGAAGGCCTACATGCCTAGAACATGCAGAGGATGAGGTCAGAAGATCCATGTTGAAGACTCCATTATAGGGGACATAAAGCATATAGATCCTTGGATCTCATATCAAAGGCCATAGAATAGATTCATTATAGAAGATGAAAAATTATTTGTTTAGTACATGCCAGATATTCCTTAGCCACATAAACACTGTACTGTAGGCCAATGAATGGGGAGTTTTTTTTGTACAAAAAGAAGACACTTATGGGCCTAAGTGATAGTCTTCACCTGTCTGATATAGCTACTTCTGCTCCTGAATGTTGAATTTACTATGAGTCAGGCACATGGCATTAGTGACCTAATTGTTGATGATTTTGAATCCACTAAATTGTTTCCATTAAGTGAAAAGAATAGAGATTTACTTATTCTTTCTTTAACAGACACGCATTTTAGTTACAGGTTTGACTGTTCAGCCTTAGTGATGATCTACACTGATAATGAAGAACTCACAACATGACTAATCAATGAATAATGGGGATTGCATAATAATCACCTCACCAAAGGATTCACCATAAGGCACAATAAATGCTGCATTGAGCAGAGCACCAGGAACCCACAAGTCTGATGCTGTATCACATCACTGAAAAACCGCTGGCCTGATAAACTGTTGGAATAGTCATGTCAAGTATTTATTAAAAGGCCACCCTCGTGATGATGACTTCTACTGGGATTGAGGCTGCTGTCTTTCAAGACATGATACACTCAGTGGATCAGCTGTTATCATGTATACTCTGCGCCCGGCAAGTAGAATACAAGTTAAGGAAATGGAAAATAGGAGTGACTCCCTCGGTCATCATCACCCTCTGCCAAAGATGGTCTTAAAACGTGCCCTCTTTAAACTTGAAGGTTTAGACTGTGTGAAGTGAAACATGCTTTTTCAAAATTGGATCACTTCCATCTGAGTTACAGTAAGGATTTTATGGATGATAAACCCATTACTGCTGCTTGGATACATTGGAGGTAAGGGCAAAGGAAATAGTTACTCCTGCTGACTTGGCTAAATTGTCCTAATTTTCATAGAGGGCAAGTATTTGTGCTGTACAATGGAAAAGTAAGGAATAGATCTATGGCATACAGATTTTACTGGAATCTTTTTGATGCATCCATAGAGAGACATAAGACTGTTGACATCTAGGCAGCCATGCCCAGTAAACCCAGAAAATAAAGGTTCTTGCTCCTTAAAATGGAAATCATAGTCACTGCACTGGAAAAATAGCCTATCCTTGCAGAAATAGCCTATCCTGGATAAGGATAAAGATGAATTCAAGAGTGTAGCAGAGGAATACAATAATGCATATCAATTGTAGCCTAAAAAATAACCACGGCATGGAAATTTTAAAGTACATCATTAACTCCCTGGGTGAAGTTTTTTTTGGAGGCCTCACCTAGTTCCAATCCTCATGAGTCATTAATTAAAAAGAGACAACTCAATTTTGAAAAGATGTGTTGAAATGAAAGGAACTGAGCAAGCTAGGATAATTTCACCTTAGTCTCTTCTTGTGCAAAAACAATGTCTTTCATTACAACGACTTCCTAGTTCTTCCTGCTTTGTAATATTCATCTGTTCAAAGAATGGTGTTAAGTGATAAACAAAAATCTGAACACAGATGATTGTCCATTATCTAGTCTCAACAAATTAGAAAGAGTATATATAAAGTAGCCTGTTATAGTATGGTCTGATGGCTCCCACTTAAGCCTCGTGTAATGATGGACGAGGCTAAGTCCGGCGTTTGTGATTGGTTTGTTGTCTAGTGCTGGGATTGACTATATGAGTGCTGCACCCACCCGGGGTGGAAATGACATACAGTAGAAGGGCAGGAAGAAGTTGTGTCTTCCCTCTCTTGTGGGTTCGTGCCTTGCTGTTTAGTGGCCACCATGAATGACTGCCCCACCACACCACCCTGCCTGGCAGCCAGCTGAATATGGACTAAAAACTCCAAGAACTGTACAAAATAAACCTTTCCTTTTCAAATTTTGGGTGTCAGGTGTTTTGTCTCAGCAGCGAGAAAGAAGTGACCAAGACATGGCCCATACTCTTTGGACTTGGAGAGTAAAATTGAAGGGACTATTTTTATAATTTGTTAACAAGATCACTGTGAATGATAGTGCCAAGTTCTTGGAAAAATATTCAATTCATGAACACATTGTTTGACATCTTTCCTTCCACTCTTACTTTTTTGTGTTTCCTTAACCAGACTGTCACCATTCTGGTCAAGGAAACACAATGAAATACCTTCCTAACCAGCAAAATATGAGATATATACCTTCATATACTTTTAGTAGTTCTTGAAATCAATCATTACATAGAATACATCCAAATCCTTGTTTTAGCATCTGTATTTGAGGAACTCAAACCAAATGTTAAGAGCAGAAAATTTTGTGGAAAACAAGATCATTATTCAAGCTATAATATCATTAATTTTTTTCATTAAGTATAATTGCTTCTTTTCATTTTTAACTTTTATTAGTACATGATCATAGAACATAATAGTGACATCCATTGTAAGGAATTTGTGCATATAGATAGTGGATATCAATTCTTTGTTCACCTTTTCTCTACCCCCATTTTATTTTGTCACCATTAGAGTCATTTATTTAACATTTAAGACCTTATAAAGTCAATTATCATACATACAGATTATTAACAAGAATTAACAGGTAAAAATTTTTAATGTAGAATACAAGGCAAATTTGCTAAGTCAAGGTACACTTTTAGATGCATACAGTGCGCTGGATTATGGTAAGTGTTTATTTCACTCTCTTTTTTTCTAGTATCTGTCTTTTATTTAGTACTTTATATATTAAGTTTTTCATGTAAAAACATGCAATATTTAAACTTGTGTGTCTGATTTATTTACCTTAAAATTATAGTCTCAAGTTGGAATTTTTTTTATAATGACTCAAATTTGTCCTTCTTTATGGCAGAGCAGTACAATATCGTTCTTTTCTTGCTCGAGCTCAGTGACGTTAAGAAATCATAGTTGTCCTAAATTATTTTTCTAGACAGTATAGAAACATAGTTAGGTGGAAGAGAATATGTAGACAGAGAGAAATAAAAATGATTAAGATATGATATATATATGTACCAATTTCCCCAAATGATGTAATTATTATGTATCACAAACATGTTAAAATATTTTCAATTAAAAATAAGTATACTATCTTAACTTTTGAATACAAGTGAACAAAAAACTTTGATATGTATTTCTATTTATTAAATCAGACTCCGCAAATATAAAGATTGAATCCAAAATTGGGCATGTAAGATAAATGCACACTTCCCAGATGAAGAATTACAAAGAGCAAATAAATATATGAAAGATGTTCAACATCATTAGTCATTCAAGAGATGCAAATTAAAACAACACTGAGATTTCATCTCACCCCGAAGCAGTGGCTTTCATCAAAAGTCAACGAATAAATGCTGGCAGGGCTGTGGGGAAAAAGGGACACTTCTCCAGTGTTTTTGGGTGTGTAGGCTGGTACAACCACTGTGGAAATCAGCATGGAGATTCCTCAAAAAACTAGCATTAGAGGTCCCATTCAACTCAGCTATTCCCTATCTGGATATTTTCCCAGAAGAATTAAAAACATCATACCACAGCAATGTATGTGCACCCATGTTTATAGCAGCACAATTTGCAATAGCTAAATCTTGGAAGCAAACCAAATGCCCATCAACTAAGGAATGTATAAAAAAGATGTACTTTTATATAGTGGAGTACTACTAAGATATAAAGAAGGATAAACTTAAGACTTTTATAGATAAATGTATTCAACTCGAGACCATACTCATAAATGAAATAAATCAGACTCGCATATGTAAGCATCATATTATCTCCCTAGGGCAAGAAACTGAAAGAGTAACAAGATCCAAAATGTACAATAGATAATTGTGAAATGGGAAGAAACTGTTAAAAAGGAAAGAGAAACTGGAATGGGGAAAAGGAGAAAAGAAGGAAGGGAAAAGGAAAAATAGGTGTACATATATATATGTATATATATATATACGTATATATATAAGTTAAGATAGTTCTACGACTGATTTCTATTAGTTCATTGGAAAGAACAGCTTGTGCTTGAATTGTTTGATCAACTTTTCATGCCTGCAATCTAAGTTGCAATCTAAGCAAATACTTTGAAGATAACAATACACAATGTACTAAACATTGTTACGCTCCTATTATTTTGTTTTGAAATATTTTATTATTGTTTTTATCATTTTTTCTTTTTAAAATAAAAATAAAACAATAAATTTACAAAAAGGAAATAATATTGAGTATTCATAAATGTTCAAAAAGAATAATATAATTCAGTAAGAAATTAAGCTGATGCAAATTAAACTGATGCAGAAAGCAGATAGTTTAATAGTTTGCAATCAACCCAAAATTCCATAGTCTGAACCTTGCATGTTGGCCATCTGTTCGTAAAATGTTGTGCACTTGTCTTTTATGCTTTTTTCCCCTTTACTCTAGTTCCATCTCTCTCTGTTCTGTTGAAATTTGAAAACTGTACTTCTTGATAGACTCTCCTTATGGAAGCTAATTGAAGAAGTCTAATAAATAGAAGAGCAGAGACATGGATCCTTTGCTTTCATGTCCAGATATGTGTTCAACATAGCCGTGGGGGACAGACTTCATCGAAGCCTTCGGTTTTTGTCAGAAGCAACATCGGTGAGTCACTTTGGGCTTCCATGCTATTACAGTAGTATGAAGAGCAGTGTGGAATTCTGCATGTCCAGAAGGCAGTGGTAATTGCAATAGCTGTAGGAATATATCAAGCTTCTGGGACAGAGCAATTATGCTACCTGGTTCTTTTTAACAAAGAGGTACTAAGGATTTATTAAAATTGTAAAGTTTTAATTAATCTTATTTTTTTTCCTGTGCTAAACCTTGTGACACATTTGCAGCCTCATCCACGTTTTGAATCTCCTTCACCATTGTAATATGTGGAGTGATTCTCTTTCTCAGAATAAATTTGATTGCAGAGCATCCCCTCCCTATTCCCACTTTGTCTTTCATTCCTGTTTGGCCATTTTTTATCCTTCCTCACCCTGTATTGCTTATCCTTTGAATGTTTGCTTTCTTTGGGAATCAGTTACTGGCTTCCTTTTTTTGTTTGTTTTTTGTTTCTGTTTTGTTGTTGTTGCTTTTTTGTTCCTATATCCATATTCTTTAGGTGATGGAATTCACTCTCCAGCCTAAATATTGGATCATCTCCATATTTACAGCTCTTGTTAAATCTCATGCAGAGGTTAAGGCTGTCAGCTAACAGTCTCCTCTTAGAATCACAAATATAAATATTCAAACTGATCTTATCATCTTCACAGTGTGGTATCAGTATGTGTGTTCCATCTCAGCCAGTAATTTACATCTATTCAGTTTCTAAAGTCATACACTGGATTTCTTTCTTTGTAATTTCCTCCACTTTATCTCTCAAGCCAATCTTTCTCCAGATTCCTGTGTTTTAGGTTTCTTAGTAATTTTGAGTGCCTTCCCTGCTGCTTTGTTATTTCTTTCTTGATTGTAACAACTTGTCTGAGTTCACTTTTTTTTTAACACCTCTAATTAACTTCAGTGTTTTTGCTGTAATGATTTTATAAGTTAGAGATTTAATTGTATACCTGTATGAACTGATTTTGTGTTGTTAATAACCTGATGCCACTGACTGGGTAAATTATAAAGAAAAGAGGTTTATTTGGTTTCATGTTCTGGTCCAAAGTCAAGCAGACACATCTGGTGGTGACCTTCTTGCTCTGGGTCAGGATATCAGAGAGTCAGAAACAGGCACCAGGTGCCTGTGCTTAACCATCTTCCACTTCAGGTCAATCGTAGAACCTTCACCTTGATGAATTCATCCAATCCTACCCACCTCTCAAAGGCCACACGACTACACATCACAGCTGGATTAAATTTTCACCCTTTAGCACATCACAGTAGGGAGTAAATGCCAATATGTTTCATGGAGCAACACTCCACATTCAAACAATAGCTCTACCTCTCTTTGCAAAAAGTTCTACCAAAGTTCTAAAGGCCCCTAGAAATGTTCAGATCTTTTTAGCAGGGGCAGGAAAAACAATTAGGGACACAGCAGGCACTTACCTTGCCTGGCTTTAGCAGTAGTCACTGTTCCCTTTGACTCTTTTAATCCAAATTCACTGAGTCATTTGCATATCCACTATTGTTCATTGACTTTCATTTCAATGTCCAATGTATGTCTTTTTTTTTTTTTCCTCTCTCTGGAATACTTTCTCGATTTTCCTGGTTAACTCTCAGATATCCTTGATCATCTCAGACAATAAAACTTCCAGGAAGTCTTCCCTATCAGAGCTATGTATGGCTTTTCAGTGGCCAATAACTCCTGGTACATAGGTCTCTCCTAGTCCTTGTTTTTCTGAGTTTCACCTCTGGCTCTCATAAACTGTAAGTCCATCAAGGGCTTCACAGTCCTCAGCTCTTGTGGAATTTAACTTCAGATCTTCAAGACAAAGCTTTACATACGATACTTCCTATATTTTTGGCAACATAACTTACAACTTGTCTTAAAATTGTTAATGGATCTTGAGTTTTCCTTTATAATGAATATGCTATATTTCACACTTATTATATGCTGTTTTAAACCAAGAATTTTTAATTTCTACATGTTTCCATCTCTCTTGCTTATTGAATAATACTTTTATTCCTAAATATTACAAATATTCTGGCATTCCAGTTAGGACAAATTTCTGATTTCATCCTTTTTATACATCTATTATTAAATATAAAATTAGATGATAGTAAAACAATATATTTGCAAGGTAAGTTTTCAGTTAGTGTTTATCAATTCATAAGAAACACAGAAAGGAATCTTTGCTGTCAGTTTATTGTAAATGAGGTCAAATCCCGCTATTACCGTACTGGGGGATATTATATGATATTTTTTCTGAGTTTCATCTTCTGCAGAAGGCATCTAATTATCATGACCTGAAGAATTTTATAAGGATTAAATAACATCTTGATCATTAACTTCTCAGGCCACTTAGACACATAAGAATCTTTCAGTAAAAGTGAAACATTGTTTTATAGATGATAAGATTTAAATTGGAGCTAGGAAATATCAGTAAAACCTGATATTTCCTACCTCCAATGGAACACCGTGGGTACAGGGCAAAAGAAGGAGGAGATTGACCCATGAAAATAAAAGCTTTCAAGCACTATCACAAACCAAGAAGAAGTAATTCCAGTAGATGGTGCAATTGGAGAAGACAGGAAACTAAATTTGGAGATGTGGGCATCCCAGATTTACGAATACAAGAGACACGTGCCAGAATGCTCACTTCTCAGGAAAGCGGTTACTGGTCACCGAACCGATTTTTACAGTGAAATTATAAGTTTTAAGAAGGGTTGTTACCCTGGCATTTTAAAGAAAGTTTGTATACTACAAAGTAGAGCAAAAAGTTATATAAGATCAGACTTGAGTAATTGGTGCAGGCTATGTCTTTAAGAAGCAGAGATACCATTGAACCTGAGGCAGGAATGCCTTGATTCTGAGCCACGACTTTGTGCAAAAGGGCAGACTGGTATATTTCCTCTTTAACTGTGAAATTCTTCACTTTCATTGTTTCTCACTTTTACTTTTAAACTCTATAAATGTTGTATTATTACAGTATTATGTAACACAATAGCTGTTATTTCTCACTTTTCCTATGCTGATCTATGCAAGACACCTTCTGTCAAGGACCTCCTGCCAGAGGAGTTATTTATCAACTCTTGGACATTTTCTTAATCATCATCCACGCAATGAATTACAAAGGGGCATTAAGAGCCTTTAATTTTCCAGGTTTGGTGCAGCATAACAGCTTTATGTTTCACTGTTTCTCTTTGTAAAAATAAAAGAAAAAAATCAATGGTTTTAAGACTAAACTACTCTTGACAAACATGTTAGATTCATTAGCATCTGGCCTGATTGTGTATATGGAGTTATACTGCAATCCTGATTTGCATTTATATCTGTAAGAAGCACAAGGTTTGACTTGCCTAAATGTTTACTTAATTATTGCTCCCTTCTCTTCCACACCTATTCACCTCAAAACCTCCACAAGCAGAGAGCAAGACTAATTAGTATCTAATTGATATTTTTTTCAGTAGTGCAACAAAGTCACTCTCAATACAAAGAGAGTAATTTCATTATACTCGGTAGAGAACACTTAATCAGTCATAACAGCAAATATGGGAGTATTTGTTAGGTTTTCAAAATAATGTATTTTAAATAAGAAGCACCTGGGTGTCTCTACTAGAATTTTACATTTTAAATAGAAAAACATTGTAGGCATTCATTTATTTTTCACACATTTACTGAGATATTATTGTACAATCACTGAGCTAAGCACTGCATATACACAGATGAAAAGATGAAGTTCCTCTCATCAAACCCATCACCTATGGGGAACAAATTTTTCTTTTAAAAAAAGATAGTGTAAGTGTATTCTGTGATAGATTTTCTTAGGGTATCATGCAATCATGGAAAAGTGCAGACTAATTCAGTCTAAAAGGGTCAGCGATGGATTCCTGGAAGAGATGACACATGCACCAAAAAGAATGCAGAAAACTTAGCCATTAGTTGGAATGTAGGATGGGCAGGTCATTCCAGACAAAGAAAAAATCACTACCTGAGCAGTGTGACAAAGATAAGCCAGAGATAAACGTGAGAAGTGAATTCAAACTGCTAGAACAGAGAAAATGGGCAACTGGTACCTGAAGCGGATTTGTGAGGCACTTGCTTACCACAGTGATGCGTAATGATTTTCACTCTTCAGTGATATATTGTTTTATATTTTTTCAAACTGCAAATGAATCATTAAATTAGAAAATTAATTAAAACCACTAAGAAATATGGAAACCCACATGTCAACATCTACAAACGTGTTCCTCCTTCTAGAATTAGGGCTATTTGAAGTTTTGCAGCATAACTAGTATCAGTGTCCTGGAGCTCAGAATATGATATCCAAGTATTCCTTTAAATACCGAACACTGTAGGAAGAAAAAAAATTGAGAAAAATACAGAAGTAGATCTTCTCTGATCTCCACAGCTTCATTTCTCCTGAAGTGAACCATATAGGGTGAAATTTCCCTTGGTCTTATCTCCGAACAGCAGGCAGTCAGCCTAGGAAGGTCACATTCTGACCTTTTCCCTCCTACCTCTTCCAAAAACTCGCACCATAGGGTCCTCTATCTTAACAATTGCTGATTATCCCAGTTAAATGCATAAGAACATATCCTTTGTTCCTTCAATCATATACCTTTATGACTATTCATAAAATTCTAGATTGTCCCTGGGTCCTTTTGTCTTTATCTCTGAAATACCATGTCACGTAAAATTTATAATAAATTTGTACACTTCTCTGTTGCTACCCTATGTCTTGTTGTATGAGTCAAAACCATGACTTTTGCAATGGATAAGGAAAAGATATTGCTCTTTCTCCCTTAAAAATGCTAGGGTTGTCTTGAAAAGAGAAAATTCAGAAGGGCATTGTATGAGATTTGAGAGTGGACTGGGTAATTCTAAAGGGAGTTTTAGGAAACCAAAAGTACACATCAATTGAGTGCTGGAAGGAACAAGGACACTTAAATTCTTTCATTATTAAGTTATTGGTTATTTTGTTGTTGTTATTGTTAGTTAATCCAGAAAACAAGAGGAAGCTTGGCTCCTGCTGTCAGTTGAAACACAGTAGTGAGAGGAAAACTATTTACTCATTCTTTTGAACTTGTAGTCTTTGTATTTGTCTTATTTTGGAGTTGATAGCTGTTGAATTAGATCTAAAATGTCCCTGAAAAGTTTAATGTTTTTACAGGTGAGGCTTTGGAAATATGGTTTAATCTTGGGGGCAATTTTTTCATCAGTGGATTAAGACACTAATGAGTTCATCAGTAGATGTGCTCTTAGGAATCATGACCTGGAGAAGGATGGTCACTGCAGGCATGCCCCGGAAGGGAATTCAGCATATTTGTACAGACTCTGCCCAACTCAGTCTCCACCTTTTTCTGCTTCTTGGCTGCTAAGTAGTATTTCTCTAACTCAAGGGCCATAACAGTGGGTCACAACAACCTATCCCGTATTTAGCTATTGTAAAATTGTACTTTAGCATAATAGTAACTGGTTGTGCATCTCAGTAGCTGCATCTCAGGGATACTGGAAGTGAACTTTGTGTTTTCCAACCTGGTATGATGAAGGGCAAAGTGTGTGCACAGGTGCAAAAGTGTCCAGTTGGAATTTTCACCCACATTATGTTCCATCTAAAAGTTTTTTGTTATGTTTATCTGAGTTTCACAGGGAGTAAAATACACTCCAACTACTCTTTCATTGTGTAAATATGTATTTTACCATCATGGAACAGGAGTGTGACTCACAGTAGCTGTGCCTAGGGAAAGAAAAATCGCATCTGTGCATTCACCCACTTGGCAGACAAATGGTGAGGTGTGTACCAGAGCTCCAAAGCAGCAAAAGGTGAGTTTTACCTATGAAATGCTCATTGCTAAATATCTGTGCATTTAGGATTTGTTTCTTAAAAAGTTTTGTTTTGATTTTTCTGATAGGAGTCATCAAATTCAGTAAAATGGCATGTGGAAAAATTAGATTTTCAAGTTTTGGAGGTAAAAAGTGAATCATCAGATTACTCATGCATGGTTGATGATGAGGATTAGGATGAGGATGATGAGGATGATGACTGTGATGTTGGCCCTGTGGGTCAAAGTTTCTGTAGCAGTGAAATGGAGTAAGAATCAA
This sequence comes from Dasyprocta punctata, assembly GCA_004363535.1. NCBI lineage: Eukaryota > Metazoa > Chordata > Mammalia > Rodentia > Dasyproctidae > Dasyprocta > Dasyprocta punctata. The sequence goes on from RJWM01009025.1 coordinate 64,960, forward strand.
CTGATACAGACACAGGCAATACAGACCTCTGAGATTCAGATAACAAAGAAAATAATAATGTGAGCATATATCTGACTGCTTGAAATGGTACAAAATGTTCAGGCAAACAAATGGAATGATCCAAGGATACAACTAAGTCTGAAAAATTAGTAATGATCTTGGCAGGTATGATACCTATTTAATGGGATACCAATACTGTCATTCAATATTGGAAATTGTTTTTAATAGAAAAAGTGCTACACTACAAGATGTTGTGAAAAGAATATATGCTGAAATACAAGTAAAACATTCTGTGTGAGCCAACAGCCATACTCTAAAATGTATTTATTATGACACCTCACTAGCTCAACTGAAATCAATCATAGATATGCTGTATTTAGCAGGGCTTTCTCATGGCCTTTGCAGGAATGTAAAAGACTGATGGAAAAATGATGAGTGAGGGCTCCAGCTTTGTTGAATAATGATGACACTGAGGAGATTTGGTTTCCTTGAAAATCATCTGAAGTTTGATGACAAAACCATCCACCAAGAAAGAAAAGGAACTGATAATCTTGCTGCTATCCACTCAGTGTTTGAGAGATTTGTAGGTAATGACCAAACAATTTACATATCATTTGAATACATGACTATTGATGAACATCTTGCAACATTTCATGGTGGCTGTAACTTCAGGTAGTGTATTCCCCAAAAAACTACAAAAATGGCGTAAAAATTTATGCCCCTGTAGATCTGAAGACTTACTATGATTTCAATTTAGAAATTTATACTGGAACTCATTTACCAGATCCTTATTCATATAGTAATAAATCAAGTGACATTGTGAACACAGTTTTTGCTCCCTTCTCCCAAACTAATCAGAATGCGACATTTAATAATTGGTTTTCCAGTTTTCAATTGATGTTATATTTGCTAACTGGTCACAAGTTGACCAACATATGAACTATACCCAGGAACAAGAAATTCCTAATGAAATGTTGCATTTCAAAACAGAGAATTGTATAGTACAATTTTCGGATTTCAGAAAGACAAAATATTGGCCTTGTAGATGGCAAAGAAAAACAAACTGGAACTGCTCAAGTCAACACTGCACCATGATGTAAATACTGATAGTGAAAACATGGCAAAATGGAAATCTGAGATGGTAACTTTCTACAACAAAAACAGAAGTGGAGTAGATGTTTGTTGAGGCATTATGCAGCAACTACGATGCCACTCAAAACACAAACTGTGTTATGTTTTACTGGATCCTAAACATGTGTACCATAAATAATTTGATAGTTTACAAGATAAATAATAGCTACCATGGAGAAATTTTCTTAGAGGGTTGGAACTGGAACTCATAAGCCATCATTTACAACAGAGAAAAAAATAAAATGCTTCTGCCCAGAGAACTAGGCAAAAAGAAATCGTGAAGTCCAGTGTAAACTGACAAGTAAACAGGCAGGTGCAGCATCACAAAGATTGACTATGACAACAGAAAACCCAAAAATATGCCAACTCTTCCCTGTAGAAAAGACAAGGAAGCAAAACATAGGTGCTGCAGTGTAATCAATACTTGCATATGGAACAGGGAGTTTCATATGTGAAGACTACCTTGGGTATGACAGTTGAAATGGATTATTTCTGTAGTAGATTTTTATTTGTATTTATACTGTCATTCTCATAGGAATTTATTTCTGATGTTATCTTTTAGGTTTTATAAGCAAGAAAACAGCTGATGTGAAAATGTTGATAATCTATTGTATACTGTCGTTACATATTTGATATTTTATATTATTGATGTATTATTTTCTTAAGTGCACACTATACAATATAGAGAGAGTTCCTGACAAAACAGGAAGAGAAGACAGGTGACAAGAATGGCCTGTCACATACGAAAGGAAAACTAATCACTTGTGCTGTCACTGTGAGTAAGTTAAGCACTTGTTCGGTCAGTGTAAGTGAGGCGTCTATGGAACATGCAGGTGTCATGCATGAAGACTGCCTTGGCCGTGGCAATTGAAGCAAAGATTATTCTTGTATAAGTTTTTGTATAAATATTGTAAATGTAAAAAATTCACATTGGAATTTATTTCCGATGTTATCTTCTAGATTTTGTCAGCAAGTAAACAGCTGAAGTGAAAAGGTTGATGTTTATTCCAAATGTGCAATAGATAATCAAATAATACTTTATTTTATTCAAATTTGTATTGGGTAGTACTATGTATCCCCAAGTCCTCATATAAGTTTGATGGGGCTGAGTTATTGGTTTGTTATTGGTTTGTTGTCTAGCACTGGGATTGGCACACGCCCAGGGGTGGAGCTGAGATACAGGGTAAGGGAAGGCGGGTCTTCCACTTCAGCCCTCTGTCTTTCTCTAGCCAGCATGCCTTGCAGCTTGCAGCCACCATGAATGACAGCCCCATCACCCCATGCTGACTTGGAGCCAACTAGTATGGACTGAAACTCCTGAGAAACTGTAAGAATAAACCTTTCCTTCCCTAATTTTGGGCGTCAGGTATTTTGTCTCGGCAACAAGCGAAAAGTAACCAAGACAGAGTTTTATGTTCCTGTTAACTACACATTGTATGATATAATGAGAACCTCCTGTCATAACACCAAGACCAGTGAAATGTCAAGCACATCTTTCAAAAAGATCAGGAAAGCAAAACACATGTGCTATCCGTGTAAGAGACATGTGCATATGGCACATGCTGTTGTCATGTGTGAAGACAAACTTAGGTGTAATAATTGAAATAAAGTTTCCTTTTTTGCAGCATTGGTATTTTCATTATAATTCATTTAGGAATTTATTTTTGCTGTTATTTTTTATAATTTGTACACCAAAAAACAGTTGACGCTAAAAATTTTGATGGTTTCTTTAGGAAGTCAATAAACAAAAAACTCAATGCTTTATTTTTTGATATTTTTCCTGTGAAGTACCCGCTGTTGAATATAATAAAACTCATAAAATTAAAATTAAATAATTCATCAGTAGAAATATTCTAAATAATAAACAAAGGTTTTATACTCCCATGTCTCTGTGCCTTTATGACAAAATTGACATCAAGCCCCTCAGGCTAGCATACCTTTTTTGCCAGGACACTTCTGCCTTGGAGCCAAGGAATCTTGGTCTGAATGCTCTAAAAACCTTGAGCCAAAATAAAGCTCTCCTCTTCTCTGTTGTGGATGTTGAGCACCTTGTCCCAACGAAGGAAACCCTGATTACTATAATAACTAAACAGTCATAGACAAGTCTTTGAGTATTGTATGCAATGTTCTGGGTGCTTACTATCCGTAGCTATGTCTAAAATAACTCAAAATTTATTTTGAAAGGCCTATTTCCACACATTTTAGATAAAGTCCTTTATGCTTTTGTTTTTGACTGCAAGAGATTTTGTTCATTGTTTCCTGACAATGTTTACACAGTAGCATTTACCTGTCTGGAAATATATTGACCACTTACAATATAGGCAAACTCTAGGTACAATATAAGTCCTAATAACAGACTCTGAAGATAGAGGCACAGATTACTAAGCATAGATCAGGACAGCATATCTCAGAAAACAGCTAGGCCTACTCTAGACCTAAGTCAGTATTTTCAGCATAATATTAAATGTTCATGAATTGTTCTACCTGATTGTTTTTTAACATTTATAGGTGCAACAAGAGCAATTTGCATTAACACAAATTCCCCTTGACTAGTCAAGGGAAAAGCCAGACCCAAATGATTGTCAGAAACAAAATTCAGAATCCTTTTCTTTAACTGCAGTATTACACAATTGGAATTGCAGCTCATATGCCATGCATGAAGAGGGAATAGGTTAATTCCTTAAGGGAGCTCTCCCAAGTAGCACACTTGCCTGACTTTAGAGTTCTTTAGATATCTTTAATCCTTATAGATTATGATATGGGCAATAGACATTTTGAACAAAAATAAGACAATTTAAAATTCTCTGGGCCCATTTCTAGTGAAATTTGCGTCCTTGACACAGGTGTGGAAAGTTGAGATTCCCAGTTTAGAATGAAATAAATTAAGCAATTTTTAATGTTTGCTACTGTTAAAATCATATCACTGGCAAAAGTAAAGCCTGATTCTATCCTGAGACCAAACTAACACGTCAAATTGAATGCATAGTCTGCACACAAGAGCAACTGTTTTGTTTAATAGTGGTTTTTTTGGCAGTGGTCATCAGCTAGAACATGCTGGGAATGACATTCCAATTCTGTTTTGGTAACCTATACAATAGCAAGTCATGGTGTTCTGCTTTCTGGGAAGTCCTAGAGTGCTCAGGCAACATCTATTGTATAAGAATTCAAATTGATCAAAACCCACCTTAAAAGTACACCTGCCATCTATAGAAATATTCTTGATTGTATCTTTTGTTAGCCTGAATGCTAGTTTAAGGACAGGCAGTTTAGTTATTTGATTTGAATTATCTTTGGGGAAGTATTCATGCACTAAATGATGAGCTTATATATTTGATTTTGTAGATTTCTTGATATCTGTTTGGAATGAATCTCAAAGAAACAATGATTTATACTGAGCATGAATTATTTTCCTAGTGGAGATACTGGGTTCAAGATGTTGCCCTAATGGAGAGTAACATGAAAGAGAAAGTGACAATGAAGACATTAGCTGATCTTCACACTTGAATTTGTCCTGCAAAAGTAAATAGAGGAAGTCAGTGATTGACAAGTGTTTTACCCAATTATTTTGTTCATTTAAGAATGAGTCTGTTGGACTGGGGATATAGTTCAGCGGCACAGCACCTTCCTGGGAAGGGCAAGGTTGTGAGTTTGATTCCTAGAACCAAAAAAAAAAAAAAAAAGAATTGGTTTGTTAACAGTTACAATGTCATTCCATCCATGCACCAAACATAGGTATGCTCCTTTTAAACTGAGAAATACATAATTATTAAAACATAGCCACATTAGCATATTGAAGTATCCATAATTAAC
>RJWM01009026.1:0-17242 GCA_004363535.1 Dasyprocta punctata
CTTTTGGTTTTTTCATGCTTTGCTGTTTACAAAGTGCTTTCATACTTTCATCTGTGATTGTAAGGGTTTTTGAGAAATGAGGCAAATAGGGCATGAGAGTATGTGATTTGAAGTTACATAAGAAAGTGGTGAAGTTTGTGTTCTAGTTCTTTGTCTTTGTACTGTAGGGAGCATATCACTGTTAAAGAAGGTGTGATGTTTTTGTGCGTTCTCGTGGTGTTAGGTGCGTTGTAAACATCACCTGTAGTGTTCTTGAGAGAGAGGCACAGCTGAGATGGTGCGCTCTGAGATAAGAGTGGGCACTGCCAAATAATGGAGGCAAGATTTGAATTCAGGCCTGTCTAAATAGAGAACCTGCTTCTTTCAACTGCATGACACTTTTATTTCTGAGTTCATGGCAAGAAATTAAATGTGTGCTCGTTCATTCCTGTTAGACCGCTGGACTAAATTAATTGTGTACAAGAGCCACTGATTTTGTGTAGAATTCAGTTTGTATTATATGCAGAAACATCTGACCCTGATCTCAAAGGACTCAGGATATAGCTGGGAAACAAACAGAATCTCAGAGATCTTCCTAACTGATCTAGATGCAGATGGACTAAGCTTTAAGCGTGTAGAGGGAAAGTGCCACTCGATTCTGAGTGTTCATAAAATAGAACAGCAAGTCGAAAGGTGTCTTCTGAGATTCCGGCTCAGTTCCAGCCACTGTTAGACTACACTTTTTATTCTGCATTATGCGTTTTTGCTGATTTGGTGCTGCTTAAGAAAGGCTTGTACTTCTCACAGACCAAAAGTGTCCAGAGAGCTTTACTGTGTGCCAGGCAGTGCTGTAGATACTAGAGGATGCAGTGTTGAATGAGAGGGACCTTTTGTCTGCCCTCAGAGGTGGTAGTGGGGGAAGCTGTACAGGAAAGGGGGACAGATATATCAGTGGGGTGGTTGAAAGTGGGGCTGGAAAGTGCTCGGAGGACAATAAAACAAGATAATGTGAGGTGGTGTCATCCATTAAGACCTGAGTGGTAAGGAGCAGGCAGCCAGTGGGTGAAGATCAGGTAGGAGCCTCCCAGCAGAAGTGTGATTTGTTTTTTCTCCGGCTGGCTGTGGAGAGGCCTCCACACCCCTGGAGCAAAGGAAGGGGAGAGCCCTCAGCTTCAGAACCATGCAAGCCTGAGGGAATCCTGAGAACAGAGGCTCAGCAATCTTCTTCCTTTGACTGTATTAACAGAGCCTTTCCTTATAAATGGTTTTATATAGCTGCAGTTCTGCCTTTTGTTAAATTCACATGAATTTTAAAAGAATGGTCATTTTTAGGATTGTCACTGTTCTAGACCCATAGGAGGTCTGGTTTTGGGAATGGAATACTGACTGTTATGAGTGGTACCCTAATAAGTGAAGGCCGATGATGAGCCTGGTCTGTTTTGTCTGCTTGAAGCTGTTGATGCACCCGAGGCAGGCAAGGTATGAAGAAATCATTGCTTAACCTGCTACTAGTTTGTCGCTCAGATCTTCCCTCCCTCCATCCCTCATTCTCAAAATTATTGCAATTAAAGGGACATAGAAGAATTTTAGACAGAGGTTTTGTTTCTGAAGTTAAGAATAAAACTTGTCTATGTAATTCAGATTATCCCTGAATTCCTTTACATTGCCTGTAAAAACACAGTGTGTAATTCTGTACTGAAACAACCCAGAAAGCAATTCTCATGCATGTTAAAGTCGGGGAATCTGTGAAGTTGACTAAAGGAAAAGCCACTAATGATCAAGCCTAGATGCAGATGCCTGGGCATTCAGACCACTCGGCACTCAGGAGCTGTTAAACTTCCACTGGTTACTAGCTAAGGGTGGGTGGAGAATTCTAATATATTTTTGCTTGCCAGTTGATTTATATCATTTAGTATTAGTATATCTTTAAATATGTATTGTGGTTTGTTCCTTGGGATTTTAAGGCAGCCTTCCAGTGAGTTTAACAGTAGATTTAATGAATTTCAGAAAAAATATAACATGGGGCAACTTACTGTGCATTTCTCTGTGTGTGCGTGCTTATGCGTTTGGTCCTGGAGATTGAGCCTGGGGGCTTTGCACATGTGCACCATGTGGTTTACTACAGAGCTACCTTCCAGCTTGTGCTTTTCTTTCATCATTTTAGTACATGTGAAAAGTAGCTCAGGAAACCTGAAGGGTAGGTTTCATCCCTGCCTGTGTCACGAGAAATTTAGGTTAGAGAAGTTAGGGCACTTGCCCGAGGACACACATTTCTAGCAGATACCAGAGCTGAAAAACCTAACTAGTTGACTTGACAGCTGTACTCCCTAACATTTTATTTTGATTTTCACTTACAAAAATATAAAGTGTACATGCAGTATAAATATAACATAGAATGTTTTAAAATTTAAATCCCTCTGATAGTAAATTCATTATCTTTTTAGCTAATATTAATTTTGTTACATATCTAGAACCAACAGTAACCATAGATCCTTTTGAAAAATAAAAGATAATACTGGCATGGTGGTGCATGCCTGTAGTCCCAGCACTCAGAAGGCAAAGACAAGAGGATTGCCATGAGTTTGAGGCTGGCCTGGGCTACATAGTGACACCCTACTCAAAAAACAAAAAGAAAAAGATAAAATAAGAACTGGGTGAATATGTCACTGTCCACTGTTGAAATGAATAATAAAAGCCATATAAGCTTGTGATCGAATTGGCTTTTTTTCTTTTCTGTAGTAACACTTGTTCTCTGAAAGCATTCTCAAGGCTCTCTTTCAGACATGTGTCTCTGAATCTTCGTTCTGATTTTTTTTTTTCGAGGGTCTTACTATGCAGTCCAGGGTGGCCTTGAACTCACTATGTAGCCTAGGCTGGCCTCAACTCACAGCTGTCTTCCTGCCTCAACTGCCCAAGTGCTGGGATTACAGGCCTATGCCTCCACACCTGGTTGAACCTTTGTGTTTATAAATGTCCCTAGTAAAATGGTGTTGTAACAATTTGCTGGCTGTGTAGTAGTCAAGCCTTTTACTTAGCCCCAGCAATGACTCGTACACTTGGACTTCCTTGTGAGAGAAACAACTTATCCAAACAAATCCCATATAATCTCATTTCTTCCTTCATTTACCCAGTGTTCTGTTTGGGTTTTTGTATCACATAAGGCACTGAAAAGATGCAGGAATACACATGTGATTAAAACATCCTCTCTACCTTTAACTTGTTAACTGCCTACTAGAAGAGGGAGGCATGAAAGTGAAGATCATAGGATTTTTAAATGCATTTGTTATATATATATATGTATATATATATATGCTATGTATATAATGTGTTATATATAGAAGGACATATTAAGTTCTATAACATTTTAGGTTAAGCTGATAAATCTAGATAACTAGCTTGACTGGGAGTTGCAATATGTTTTATATGGATAAAATGAATTTTGCTTTGTTCCTGAATGTTAGAAACTCTGGGCATATGTCTTTGTCAACAACTTGGAAGAATCTGGTAAAAAGTACTAACATCAGGGACAGTCTTTAAGATGATAGGGAATTCTACCCCAATAAGACCATAAACTTTACTCCTGTAGGTTGCAAGAGTCATATACTGAGTAGATGTCCACTACAGGCACTTTGCTAGAAAGCTTGAGGTCTTTTCCGTAAAGCTTAAAGGAAGAACTAGCATTGGACCTCATATAAAACCCCTTTAACATTCAATCTGCTGAAAGATAGAGTAGGTAAAACTCTTGAAGACATTGGTGTAGGCAAAGACTTTATGAATAAAATCCAGACTGCACAGGAATTATTGCAAAGAATCAACGAATGGGATCTCATCCTACTGAAAAGCTTTTGCATAGCAAGACAAACCACCAACAGTGTGAAGAGACTGCCCACAATATGGGAGAAATTGTTTGCCAGCTGTCCCTCAGATAAAAGATTAATATCGAAAACCTATAAAGAACTTAAAAAAATCAGTTCTCCAAGATTTAAAGACCCAATCCAAAAATGGGCATCTGAGATGAACACACACTTCTCAGATGAAGAAGTACAAACAGCAAATAAATACGTGAAAAAATGTTCAACAGCACTGGCCATTTGAGAGATGCAAATGAAAGTAACGCTCAGATTCCACCTCACCCCAGAAAGAATGGCTAGTATTATGAAATCAACCAATAACAAATGCTGGAGGGGCTGTGATCAAAAAGGAACCCTTATCCACTGTTGGTGGGAATGCAGGCTGGTGCAACCACCATGAAAGTCAGTGTGGCAATTCCTCAAAAAGCTAGGATTGGAGGTCCCATTTGATCCAGCTATTCCCCTTCTGGATATCTTCCCGAAAGAACTAAAAACATCTCACCACAGTGATGTATGTGCACCTATGTTCATAGCTGCCTAGTTCATAATAGCTAGATCTAGGAAACAACCTAAATGCTCCTCGACTGAGGAATGGATAAAAAAGATGTGGTATTTTTACACAATGGAATACTACTCAGCTATAAAGAACAATAAACTAGACATTTTCACCCTTAAATGGATGAGTGAACTAAATAAGTCACACATATGTGACTGTCGCCTTGTTGCACTGGTGTGATGAACTGAAACAAAATCTATGTATATAAAAAATTAGTTGGGACAGTCAGAGAAAAAGAATTTTGAGTGAAATGTAGTTTTCTCAGGGTCATCTTCAGATTTTATTTTTAATGTGAAATGTTTATTTGAAAACAATAGAGTAATCATAACAAAAAAGATAGTCATATAGCAGGTTTCTCTTGATACATTGAGGCAAAAGCTGTGTTAATGATTTGTTGGATTATATTTCATGCCTGTATTTTTTAGCTTAAATAATTTCTGGGAATATAGTAATATATAATGTGCTGATTGTTACTGCTTTATTGGCTGATTGTGAAGTTGTTTTGTTTTGATTTCTTATTTTCCTTTCATTTAAAATAAAAAAAAGCCCTTTAATTGAGCTGTTAAAAATGGCTTAGCCAGGCATGGTGGCACATGCCTGTAATCCCAGCATTTTGGAAGGCTGAGGGAGGAGGTTTAAGTGCAAGCCTAGTCTGGGTCATTTAGTGACCTGTAGTTCCAACCCCCTGAAGGCTTACTAAAACATAAACTTATTTATAAACATAGGCTTTGGCATTCAACTTCAGCAGTTCGCTTCTTAGAGTTGACTGACCATTCCCAGGCTTGGTGACTGTGTCTGTCGTAGGAGCTCAGGAGCTACTTCTTTGGGTTGTTGTAGATGTCAATTGGTGTTCTATAGTGCAGTTGAGTTGTGACAGAGGGGAGCACTTCACAGAAAGTGGTGGCTCTGATTATTTTGAACCCTTTTTTTGTGGGCTTTATTAAGGCACTGGTAGGCTTCATTAAGGCAAAGCTTTCAGAGCTGTCAAAGATACAAATAGCCTGCTGCTGCATGCGTGCCATAGGTTTGCCCCAAGTGGTCTAGGCTATGGGACCCTAGTTTGCTTCATAATTAACTTCAGTTAAATGTTCATCTGCCTCAAATGTGAAGAATAAGGAGGGAGGCAGGGCCCCTCAGTACCCAGAATTGAAGTGATGGAAATTTGTGCTTGCTATTCTGGCCTTAAGATTGTACTTACTGACCTTCTCTGATAGGTGAATGTTTCCAAAGGTCTAGTCCTTGTATGCAACCTCTACTTAGATATTTTATTTTGACTGCTGTATATTTTGCACTACCTGGAAAAGAAAAAGATGTTGCTATTTCATTGACTGTTCTGTTTTAGGACTTCATAGAGGTGTTAGTGTTTTCATAACTGGAGCAGACAACTGCCATGCTGTGTACCAAGCTGTGACCACCAAGCAGCTAGTTCACATGAGAAAATACATTCAGGGTCATGGCTATCTGAGCCTGGAAGAAACTGCTGTTGAAGTTTTGTTTGGCTCCAGCTCTAGTCTGAGATCGATGAAATAATTGGACTTTATTCTGAATTCTAGTAGTGGGCAAAATAGCAACAACAACAATAACAACAAAACTTGTATATACATGACCTTCTGTTTGGTTGAGATAAGGACAGTTCAGCAAGAGTGGCAGTGTTTCAAATCAAGATCACAAAACCATTTGACTTGTTCTGGGAAGCAAAAAACTTATGGGTCGCATTTTCCTGGCACACTTTACTATATACGTTTTTCTCCAAGGTTCTGTATTAATCTGTTTGCATTATCTCAGTCTTAATAACTCAGTCTTGCTGAATCAGATAGAGCTAATTTTGTGAAAAAAGTCCAGTCTCAAATCAAATTAAACCATGCCACTCTCCAAAATGAGAGCCAAAATTTTCTGAAGGTATGCTTTCTGTTTTCTCTCAAGTAAAGAAAATTAGTCATTTTTTTCTCATCTGATGAGTGTCATGTCTTAGTTACTTTTCTTGTCAGTGAGGCACAATGCCCAATACTCAAAATTCTAAGGAACAAAGATTTATTTTGACTCATTGTTGCAGAAGTTTCAGGCCATAGGCAGCTGGCTCCAAAGGACAGCATAGCAGAGGGGCATCACAGATGAGAGAGTTCCTGACAGACAGAGAGATCAAGGGAGGAGGGAGAGAGTGAGACCCTTCCAGGGCACGCCCCCAGTGACTCACCTTCTCCAATCAGGCTCCACCTCCCAAATCACAGCTATAAACTCATCAGTGGACTAAGCCAATGATGAGTGTCACATCCCCATGACACAATCACTTACCAAAAGCCCCACTTATGGGCACATGAGGCATTTGGGAGGGGGGTGCATCTAGGCATAAACTGTAACATGTCATTTTTGTCCTAAATTTTATAGTGGCAGTCTTCTTCTTCTTCTTCTTCTTCTTCTTCTTCTTCTTCTTCTTCTTCTTCTTCTTCTTCTTCTTCTTCTTCTTCTTCTTCTTCTTTTTTAAGTTAGTGAGTTAAAAGAGTATTTGGTAGCACTGTCAAAATACTGTGAGATAAAATTCTCTGTTCTTAGACCCTGGGGAATTCTTAAAATTGTGTGGGCTGAAGCTGTGTGCATGTTTCTTTGGTGCCCTATTTCCATATCAAATAACCTGAAGTTTTGCATTTTTGTGATGAAGGTATGAACCCATTCTGTCAAGCTCCATGTGCCATTTATTGTAGCCTTTAGTCTGCTTAGACTTACATGAAAAGACATAATAAAGCAACTCTTAAGAAGGTCCAGATGAAAAGGATTATAATATGGTACAAAAATATTAGCATGCCTGGCCCAGCCGTGTGACTCATTCCTTTTGGAGTATTCATTTTGACAGCTTTTTTGAATCACACATCAATCACAAGGCTGGTATTTTTGGCGGGGTGCTAGACCTTACCCTAATGCTGATGTTGGTAACTGCCAAGAGTGAACAAAGAGGAGACTTATAAATGAAACATAACAGCATTGCAAACATTTATTTTTTTCTTGAGCATTGGGGTATCTTTTTCATTGCCCTAAGCAAACCACTGCTTTAGCCTAATGAAAATATCCCTGGTGAGTTATCTGCAGTCTTTGGCTCTAGGAACTGTTCTTCGTGTGATAGTTGCATTGAAGAACTTTCCTTCCCCACCTTCTCCCCGACCCTGGGAATAATTTTTTTAGGGTATTAGGTTTTTCTTGTGTTCCAGGAGCTAGGCTTGCTTTTGCATTGTGCTCTGTGCTGCTTGTAGTCCTTCTGGGAAGAACTCCCATGAACTTCAAAGAGCAGCAGATATGCAGGGTGCATCTAGAAATGAAAATTTGACCCTTCATGTGTCTCCTTTTCATCTCACTGTCTCATACACATTCTTTTCTTCTGTGTAAACAGATCCTTGTAATAGCCTGAGTCTGTCACACTGTTTCAGTTTTACAAAGAAACCTCCCTTTGTACAAATTACTGCTTTAAGTGCTGTACACGTGTGCTCTGTAGCACATGTACTTCATGACTGAGATGTAGCCCTGATGAGCATATTCTTAGTGAAGTATCCCAATGTAGCAGAGTAGGATATAAATACCCCCATGTTGGAAGAAGTAAAATGTTGTAGATTTAGCCAAGTCTCCCATCCTCATTTCCTTCCCTCCTTGTTATGAGGAAAACCACCCCAGATTGCCATGTCATTACTGTGCATATTCGTGAAAAATACTTATAGTCTGTTTCTGAATTTATAGAAATGGTATCCTGATCCATGTGTACTTTTGAGTCTGTATGCATTTGATTTGAGAAGTATTCATGTTGATGTATGTAGCTTTAGGTCATTTCACTTTTGAATCATACTTCTTGAATATACTGTAAATTACTTGTAGTTTCTCCTCATTATTTGTAGATTCTGGATTTGTGGATTCTGGATCTGTGAATTTGCCTATTTGTAATCCTGTAATCAGTGCTGGTGGTGCTTTCATGGGGTTCACGGACCCCAGAATGATGAGAAGCCTGGGTCATCTGATGCACACAGGCTGAGCTGAGGTTGAACGCAGTGACTGTGTGTTATTGTTGCACACTGTGCACAAGTGATCTTCTTACTTTGTGTTTAGTGCCACCTTTAAAAGCATTTTTATGTGTTTTGGTGATTTTGCTGTTTAAGTGGTCTCCAAGCATAATGTTGAAATTCTGCAAAGTGTTCCTAAGTGTAGGAAGTTTGTGTATGCTAGACAGACAGACATATAGACAGAGAGGTATAAGTTCTCTTTGAGGCATGAGTTTAAATCACTCTTGACTGAGTTGAATGTTAATGATTGTACTACATGTTAAGTAAGGTCTATAAACAAACACATAATTCTGATTTATTTTGTCAATATTTGAAAAAAATATTGTGACAAGAGGCTCTGGGGTTGTAATTCCAGCACTCAGGAGGCTGGGGCAGAAGGATTGTTCTGTCTTGATTACATAGTGAGTTCAAGGCCGGACTGGACTACATAGTGAGACTTTGTCTCTAAAAATCAAAAGACAACAAAACAAAACAACAAAACAAAATTGCTCTCGGAGGTCTAACCCTATATTTAGAATATAACTACTGCAAATAATGAGAATCAACAGTCCCCTATCTTTTTTAATGGACATTTATAGTTATTTACAGATTCTTATTACAAGTAATGTTACAATAAAACTTTTTGTCTATGCCACCTGATATGAAGGTCAGGTAAAGTTTTTGTACTCAGAAAGATAATTGTTAGCACACGCCTGTAAGTCTGGCACTCTGAGGGACTGAGACAGAAGGATCTTAGGTTCAAACCCAGCATGGGGAACTTGGTGACTTAGCAGGAACCCTGTCTCAAAATAAAAAATAAGGAGTTAGGGAGGTAGTCAAAGGCGCTGTTTCAATCCCCAGTAGTTAGGGAAAACAAAAATGAAAGAAAAAATACGTGTTGGTGATTCCTTTGCTTAAGTAATTAACACTTAGGTGGTTTCCATTGTTGCTGTTTTTCCTGATGTAGTCATAGTTAGTCTTTCTGTTCTAGCTAGATTGTACCCAGATTTTAATGAATCAGCAGATTTTTTTTTAGAACCTCTTTGGTACTTGAAATTTAGTATGGAGAGTGAGCTTACAGTGTATTTCTCATAAGATTTTGAAGTATAAAACAAAAACGTAGTTGTCTTTCATTTTAAATTTTGTTTTTCAGTGAGATGATTATAGATTGGAAGTATAGAAAAGTTAATGTGATCCTAATAGCTAATATTCATTGAGTCTTATCTTCCTGCTGGATTGAGATTTTTTTTTTGTACCAGAAATCAAACTGAAGGCCTTTTGGTTGCCTGAGAGGTGCTGTGCTGCTGAGCTTTATCCCCAGCCCTTGAGCTCTCTTAATGCATTTAATCTTAGACCCCAAGGAGGTAGCTACTATAATTCCATTTTACTGGAGGAAACTGGGGTGCAAAGAGATTAAGTAGTGTGCCCAAAGTCAAAGTTAATAAAACATGTATCAGGCTTTAAACTTGAGCTTTTTAGCTCCTGAGTTCCCAGTCTTCACTGTTGTTGCTGTATGTGCCTCAGTTTACCATTTCACTTCACATTTTTAGCAGGTTTAAGTGACAGAATTTTTTTAAGGTAACAAAAACAATTTAAGGAAGTTAGGGAGTCCAGGCAGCAGAAAGTAAGTGTGGAGTTGATTTTTTTCTTTCTTTGTTAAAGCTGAGGGCAGTGATTAGCTGAGAGGTACACAGGGCCATATTGGCTTCAGTGTTAGTTCACTTTTGATGGTTTGGTGGGAGAGATTCTTAATATCCAGCTATTTCCTCCCACTGCTTACAGACCCAGTGAGTGAATTTGGAAGATGAGGAAAATTTTGTATATTCTTTCTATCCTGGTTTATTTACTCAAATGAGAGTCTCTAGTTCTGTAAGAGTGTAGCACTCCCTGTGTGGGTGCTTTACGTGTATTTTTCAGAACAATTCTGTGACATTTTAATAATGTATTGTTTAGATATTTTCATAGCACTACTCTTTAGGTCTTTCTAAGTTGCTAATAACTATTAATATGTTAAAATTGTTAATACTTGCTTTTTAAGTGTTTTTACTGAGCCTGGGATGTGGTGATGCACCCATGTAATCCCAGCACTTGGGAGACTGAGGCAGGAGGATTGCTGTAGGTTTGAGGTCAGTGTGGGACTGTGTCTATGGACTAACTGAAAAGCAAACAAAAATCAAAACAACAACAACAAAAAAATTTTTTTTTGTTTTTTCTGACTAAGAAACAGTGAAGAATTAAGACTGAAGAGGAGCCTGGTATGGTGGCACACGTCCATAATCCCACCACTTGGGAGGCTGAGGCAGGAGGATCACCATGAGTCCAAGGCCAGCCTGGTCTACATAGTGAGTTCAAAGCCAGCCTGAACTACAGGGTCAGACACCGTCTCAAAAAAATCTAACAAAACAGAAAAGCCCCTCAACCAAAAAAACTCAAGAGGATACTGGGGAGAGGGATAAATTGTAGCAGGCATGTTAATGGAATCTATAACACTGGTGGCAAACTTACGGCACTTGTGGTATAGTGGGCTGTTTGTTATCGTTGAAAGCTCTAAAAGGTTTGTCATCACTGGTCTGTAGCCTCAAATATAAAAACATTTAGCTGAAAAATATTACTCTTCTGAAGAAAAAAAAACTTCATTATTTGATAACTTGTGCATGTGTCTTAAATTTTGCATATGTGGTGAGAATGTGGGCAATAGTAATAGATGTTTACAAATTTTTGTTTGAAATTTAGCTTGATATTTTCAACTTCATTTTTACCATTGGAATGATTCCACTAAAAGAAAAAATAAAAGCATAGGGCAGCCTTTTGGGGTGTCAGTTTTAAATCGTTTAAAAAAAAGTTTTTTGGCATTGTTTCAAGTACACTTTTTTTACGTTACTGATTATTTATAGATAATTGTCCTCTTTTACTTGTCTCATTCTACCTACCTCTGATCTTCTTGAGTTCAGTAGCAAAGTATGAGGTGTGATCAAAATGTACAGTGAATGTTTAAATTTAAAAAATTATTGCAGTAAAAGCTGTATTTCCAGTAATCCCCCTTAGAATACTTCCTTGTGCTTCAACGCCATGCATCCTATTGTTTATATTACTTTCTGGAGCAGTTCTGGCAGTTCTCTTTCCTGTCTTTATGAAGCGTGATCCAAAACACAGTGAATACTGCTGGCAAGTGCCATCCAGTGACAAGACAGGCTCATAAAAACATTACAGTGTGTCTTCACCCACCTTAATATTCATCAGACTGGCACTGCATGACTTCTGGCTCTTCCCCAGAGTCAAATGACCATCACAGGTAAATGTTTTTCATTGATTCGGGTCATCAAGGCAGTCATGACAACACAATTTAAAGACATTCACAGAAGCGAACTTCAGAACTCTTTCAGGACGTGTTAAGAGTGATGGGATACCTGTGTTCAAAGTAAAAGGAAGTATTTTGAGGGAGATTAGTGGTAGTTTGTGTTTTACCATAAAAATATTTAAAAATTTAAATGTTTGCAGTATTTTCTTTTTTTTTTTTTGCGGTACTGGGGATTGAACTCACAACCTCGCGCCTGCCGGGGCAGGTGCTTAAGCCACTGAGTCAAACTCCCAGCCCTAGTTTTTTGAGGCAGGGTCGCACTGTGTAACTCAGGCCGGCCTTGCGCTCGCGTTGTAGCCCAGGCCGGCCTCGAACTCACAACACTCCTCCTACCTCAGACTCCCAAGTGCTGGGATTAAATGTTTGCAGTATTTTCTGATCGCACTTTGTAGATTTACATAAGAAGATTGATTAATGTTTTGTTTCTAGGTGCTCACAAGTTATGTCATAGGCCTTACAAGGTAATATCATTGTCATAAAATCCTTCCTTTTCCTGTTATAATGTTTCTAGTGTACCATTTAGTTATGAAAGCTGGAATGATTTACACCCAGGGCTTTAATCTCAGCTGTTCCGGTCACATCTCTGTCATCCTCAGCATTTTCCTGTCACCATCTGCAAACCAGATTACGACCACTGTTACCATTTCAGAGCTTTGCCATGAGATAAATCCTGCACAGGACTTTGGTAGGGGAAATTCGTTTTGTATAAATCAGTGTGGAAGAGTAGTTATACTCAATTTCAGTCTTGTTAATGTAAAGTTTTAAAATTGAATGTGAAGTGCAGTTTTTAGAAACATAGTATATAAACATTTCTGATTCCACCTCCCAGACATACAAGCATTTTTTAATGCTTGGGGATGTATTTATTCAGAATGATTTTCTTTGGTTATGTGCATCCCCTGAACTCATTTAATTATGATTTTGAAGTGTTTGCAGACTTGTTGCACAATGTTGGATTCTCAGGACAGTTGCTCTCCTGGTCCTGGTAGCTGAGTCTTGGCAAACATTCTAATCATTTCCTTGCTAAATATAGCTTAAAGGGGTGGATCAGAGTGGTGAAAAACCAAAATGGGCATTAGGAGAATTAGATTTGGGTTTTAACTGTAGCATTAATTGTTGCCGTAACCTTTAAACCACATTCTTCGTTGGGCTTCATTTCCAGTGACAGGTAAATTGGGCTAACTCCTGAAGGGAATATAGTTAGTTCTGACCGAAATCATTTGAATTGTTTCACAGATGAGGAATCTAGGCCTGAAGGGAATTCCAGTGTCTCTTTAGTGTGTTCCAAGTGTGGTGCTTTGTGCTGCCTCCCTTTTAGTGGTGCAGAGGGTGGTGAGGACTCTGGTGATTCAGAGACCTCATCATTGATAATCTTAGATTGTTAATTAATAATGCCAGGAGCTGAGTTTCTTTTGGCTTCTGGAAACCTTTTTATTGACAGAATCCCACTCACTAACTCATTGACTTTTTTTTTTTTTTTTTTTTGTGGTACTGAGAACTGAACTCACAACTTCGCACCTGCCAGACAGGCGCTTAAGCCACTGAGCCAAACTCCCAG
This sequence comes from Dasyprocta punctata, assembly GCA_004363535.1. Classification (NCBI taxonomy): domain Eukaryota; kingdom Metazoa; phylum Chordata; class Mammalia; order Rodentia; family Dasyproctidae; genus Dasyprocta; species Dasyprocta punctata. Next base: position 13,319 of record RJWM01009026.1, read on the forward strand.
CCATAACTCATTGACTTTTAACTTTATTTTACTTAAAATTCAAAATTTCTTCAAGTACTATATATAGATACACTGAATACTATGGTATGTTCATAGGATGGAATATTATTTGGTCATAAAAAGGGATGAAGTACTGATAATGGTCCAAAATGGATTAATCTAGGAAACATTGTGCTAAGTTAAAGAATCCAGTCACAGAAAAGACATAGGGTTTTATTTATGTGAAATGACCATATAGACAAGTCTGTAGGACAGAAAATAGTTTAGCTGAGATTAAAGCCCCTGGGCATAAACCATTCCAACTTTCATAATTAAATGATACATTAGAAGCATTATAGCAGGTTGCTTAGGGATGGGTTGAAAATGGCTGAAGAAGACAGTTTTTGGAGGTGTTGGGAACATTCTAAAATTGGTGGTGGTAATGGCTGTGTAGCTTTGTGACTATATTAAATGTATATTTTAAAATGGGAGAATCATATGTGAATGCTATCTCAAAGTGATTCCAAAGCCGGTGGGGGGCTGGGGGGTGGGCCACCTGGGAGAAGAATGAGATTGGAACTGGTTTCAGAACTTTCTAGATGTTTCAATCACAGCTAAACACAACATGGAATTGATACTAAAGTCCTTGTGTGTCATTACGTTGTTTCCTGAGAATCTTACTTCCAATCTGAGTGAGAGGATGACTGGATTACCAGGCTATTCTGTTCCCATTCAAAGTTTCCTTTATGGGCTTTTACTAGAATCTTTGCTAATTGAGACAATTTATTTTCTACCTCCCTTGTTTCTTGGTGTTCTTTAAATGCTTTGTAGAATAATCATTCTGGATGCTTTGGAAAATCAATTGTTTTTATAGGCTCATTGGTGCGCAGGGTTCTATATTTGGTATCTACTTTATAGACGATATTGTACATGTATTTATCATGCGATAGCAGAACCACTTTGCTTGGAGTTAACTTTTGATTTTTGTTAGTTTTGTTATTGTTGCAGTGAGAGTCACAGCCTTAAGTTTTGTCTTATTTGCAGGCATATTAATGAAGTGCTTGTGATATAATTGTGGGAGGAGCTTCAGATACCACTTCCCCTATTCGGCACTTCCCCTTAGAGTTATTACCTATGGAGAAGTAAGTTTGCAGGGACTTTAGGACTAGGGGATAGGAACTGGGTCCATTGGAAAGTCAGACCACATTTTATTTTCATATCCTTTAGGAATCTGTACCAGATCCATCAACATAAAGGTTAAGTGAATTATTTATTTATTATTGGTGTTGGAGATTGCACCTAGGTCCTTCTGTGTGCTGGACAAGTGCTGTATCACTAAGCTACACCCACATTCTAATAGTAATTATTATTATGTTTTTGTGGTACTGAGGGTTGAATCCAGGGCCTTCATGCTGCACTATATCTCTAACCCTGTATTTATCAAGTTATTTATTTATTTAGGATTTTTGAGACAGGATCTCACTGTTGAACATACTGTATAGCCCAGGCTGGCTTGGAACTCACAGTGCTCTTCCTGCATCAGCCTCCTGAATGCTGGGATTACAGGTGTGTACCACTATGCCTGGCCGGTTTTTAATTTTGAGATAGCCTTGCTGAGTCCCTAAATTGCCTAGGTTGGGGTTGGTCATGTGATCCTTGTACCTCAGCCTCTCAGGGTGCTGGAGTTACAGGCATCCATTACACCCATCTTAATGTTTTTAAAGAATAGAGGCCCACAGCCTATCCATAGAGTTACTTTAAAATAGATTACTTACGAGGTGAGTGAAAAGAAAATGTTAGCAGTTTTGTCTCAAGTCTTTCTTGTACTGCCTTTGTATATTGTCATAATGCTAACCAGAGAGCCAGGCTTTTAAACCAAAATATTTGTAACCATCAAACATATCTTGAGACAGTCTAGTACCCCCAAAACAAATTTGGCAGAATATCTGAAGCAGTTCCACAATTAGATCTGCTTGGGGTGCTTTACTGGCAAAATGGTAAATTGTGCAAGCAGAGATCCAGAAGTAGCCTGTGACTTTGATCTTATATTAGCGAGTTTCTTCAATAGTGTTTGTTTAGTATCTGAAATGTCCAACTTGATTCAAGACAGTTTTTGATTGGATTGTTTTGTTTTGGTCCTGACAGTTCAAAATTGTGTCCCACGATGAAAAAAACTTGTTAATAATAGATTGTTGGGAAGTCTTTTCCTCCCATTTTGAGCACTCCTCCTGAAAACCCTAATACTATAAGCTGAGGATTCAGAGAATTGATATAAGTAAGAGTATTCTTGAACACATTTTAATCTACATATGTTTTGTACATTTACTGTGTGGCCAACACATAATATGTAATCTAGTAACTGAAAGAGGATTTATTGAGTGACCAGGGTGTGCTCAGGTCAGTATTGTTGTGTGTTGGAAGATAGAGAGATGAAAACACAAGGTACAGTGGTATCTCAGTTTACAAATTTAATTTGTTTTACAGTGTTGAGGAAGATGGCTACAGTTGTATTTGTTACCTGATACGTAGTTTGTGAACAAAAGCAAAATTTTGTTGAATGCTTTTGAGAACTGAATTATTTGTGAATGGAGTTGTTTGTGTGAGCCAAATGTAATAACCACTACAGTATGGAAACCAACCCTGAATTGTTTGTGAACCAAGGCATTACTGTACTTGCCTAGTAGATCCTGTATGAGAGTATCTATTGAATGGAGTCTCGAAGTGGTTGATGAAGAAAATGACAAGGACCAAACTGGAGCAAAGCAGATTTGAAGAGTGGAAGATAAATCGGATGGCTTGGGATTGAAGAGATGTGGTAGTGGTTTTGGGGGAAGATATTGTAAAGAAAGGCACGGCAGTATGGTGTGGGGCCTGTATGTGTTTGAAATAGTTAGAGGAGAACAGGGTGACTTTAGAAATGACAAAAAAAGTTGTAATCAATTTTCAGGAATGTTATCTGGAAGCATTGGTAGGGCGGCTTACAGTGGACAAAGGCAGAAAACCTAATGAAGTTGATTGCCATGACCAGACAGTGAGCAGTTATGGAAATAGACGAGAGGTATGCTCAAGATTGAAGGGGAGATGCAAAAGTTATTGCCTAGGAAGAAAAGGCAGGCCTGGATACAAACTGGTTCTTACGTTAGCTGTGAATCCTTATCCCATAAAATTACGCAGTTCCAGAAAGCCCTTCACAGACTTTGAGATCATAGATCCTAGGTCCAGCAGTTTTGCTCTGTAGAACATTGGAGAGAAGAGTCAAATAACTTCATGTTTACTACAGCCGAAGAATTTGGAGATGATTGGCACAACTATCAGAACTGGTCAATTGGGGGTATAGTGGGCAAGATGAATTCAATTTTGGATATATTTGGGTTACTCCATAAGAATATGAACATTGTGTTTGCCTCTGTTAGGTTTATTGTTAGATAACTGCTAGAAACTGTCCGATGCTGGATTAAGCATAGTGATACATGCTCGACTCGATACAAAGTCGAGGGACACAAAGATAAATACTAATCCTGGTAGAGCTGCAGCTTCACGTGACGTGTGCCCTTGTTTAAATGCTCTAAGCTATGATTTCATCTTGCTTATTTAATGTAAGAGTGTGTATTGTGTCTTGTGGATAGTCAGTCTAAACTTCAGGCCTTTGTGTTCTTAATCTTTCAGTGGAAATGTAACTGATTTCCGGAACTTACTCAAATGATGCTGCAAAAATGTAGATTATCACATCTAAGATGATCCTTTTTCTACATGCTTAATACTTCTGCACACAGATATTTCACATTTCAATTGGCAAATCTTAAGCAACAACTTTGGAAGAGTCACTTGGAGAATTTCTTGGATCTACAAGGGCATTAGTAATTTGTAAAACAGGTTAGAAGGGGTTGTGAAATCAGAGTCTGTCTTTCAGGTATGTGAGGTCATCCTATCTTGCTTCCTCTCAAC
>RJWM01009026.1:17342-70063 GCA_004363535.1 Dasyprocta punctata
CACCGGGGATTGAACTCACAGCCTTGCGCCTGCCAGGGCAGGCGCTTAAGCCACTGAGCCAAACTCCCGGCCCTGGTTTTTTGAGGCAGGGTCGCACTATGTAGCTCAGGTCGGCCTTGCACCGCGTTGTAGCCCAAGCCGGCCTCGAACTCACAACGCTCCGCCTACCTCAGCCTCCCGAGTGCTGGGATTAAAGGCGGGTTTCCATCTTAACACTCCTTGGTGAAGAAGGTTTGTAAGATCTGTGCCCTGTGGTATAGCTTGGAACCACTTGCTCATCCTTAGGTGACTCTGTTCAGTTGAATTGATAGGCTAACCTAGCTGTCATATTACTCTAAGGTCTTGTTCCTTGTAAGTGTGATTCTGAGGTGAGGATGGTGCCTGGCATCTTGCAATTTAACAGAAATGTAAATTCTCAGTTCCTTCTCTTGACCTACTGGAGCAGTCTTTATGTTAAAAAGATTTCACAGACGATTCATATGTTTGAAGTCTGACTCCTTACTGGTTTGCTTAAACCTACCATATAGTAACATGGGTTCTTAATTTTACTGAAATTTAAGGGTTTTTGCATTTGTTTTTTGAGGTGATAGCACATTTGGTTACCATCTTTCATATGCACATTTTCATAGAATTGAAGACTTTGTGCCTCTTAATAACAGAAGCTTTGTATTATTTTTCCTCATGAGAGAAAAAAAATTTTGTTTTCTTTTGAGGCAGGGTCTCTATGTAGGTCACACTGACCTTGAACTCAGTATCTTAACCCCAGGCTGGCCTTGAACTCCTAGTGATTCTCCTGCCTCAGTCTCCTGAGTGCCGGAATTACAGGCCAGTCAGAAAATCACCTTTTTTTAAAATTTTTTTTTTGCTTTTCATCCTATTAAACTTCTAGTCTGTTTCCCTGATGATTAAAAAAAAAAAAAAAAAAAAAAAAAAGACAATTTCTGAAATGGGCAAAATACTCTGACCAGGGTTTGGCTGCTTCTATTTAAGCAACGTAACTTCTGACACATGTATTTCATACGGAGTTCTTAAGATTTAGGGACTTGTATTAACTGTTTTTTTCTTATTTTATTATGAATTTTGTTTTATCTTTTCATAAAGATTTAGGGCATTTGGATATAATTTTGGTTTCATTTTGAAAGTTTTTTTTTAAGCAATAAAAACAGTGACTAAATCTTTCTTGAAGGAACTCCGCATACTCCAAAACCAGATAACGTTGACCCTCTTTGTGGAGTCCTTTTAGATTGTTCTTTCAGGGTTATTTTAAACTAGAGAGAAAGAAAAGAAAGAGAAAAAGAAAAGAGACAAAAGGGAGGGAAAGGAAGAGGATGGAAAGGAAACCAGATTAATGATCCAAAGCAGATCTAATAAAAGCCAGCCAGTCAAATGGGAATTGAGAAATTTACCATTGGCGATTGTTTCAAAAATCTTTTGGTTTTGGAATGTGAACAAGAATTCTTTGAAGAATTAACACTTATATTCTCCTCCTGATTTTTGAATATCAGAGTTTTATCTACCTCTTGTACAGTACAATTTTGGTACAGAAAAGCCATGAAATTATATGTCCCGTGTGTGCTTGCGTCAGGGTTATATGTAAGTCTTTTCTTGCATGATTCTAATTTGGGCATCTTTCAGTTTAGTACAAATTGTAGCTCCTATTGAAATGGTCCTTAGTTTTCTGCAATGAAGTATCCGCTTGAAAAAGAAGTCTATACAGTATCTTTTAAAATAATTCTTTATATCATATCCTTCCCTCCTTTTTTTTTTTTAATGACAAAGTTTTATCTGCGTAGTTTCAAAACATTAAGAGAAACCTTGGCTTACCCATCATATCCTGTATCATGTTGTTACAAAGGGAGGAGACAATAGTGGTTAGCTCACTGATTGCTTCCTATTATGTTTACACAAGGTTGCAGGGTCAGCATTACCTGTGTAGTTTGCAATTTAATGAATCTGAAAAGTTTCACTATTTTAATCCAAATTAATACTTTTATCAGTCGTGTGGCTAATTGGCAAATAAGACTTAAACAAGTGCTTGCTATGCAGTTACACTCCATTCATCTTAACTATGGCTTTTGTTGTGTAATAGTGTGTATTTGCTTGATGTCCTGCCTTTGGTGTTTCACTTTCTTCATTTTGTTTATATTCCTGTTAATTCTCTTAATTTGTGGATCTTTTAAGGCTGTTTGGTTAAGAAGGTAGAGGCTTACTTGTATAAACAATGCATACTGATTCTCTAGCCCAGTGATGGCGAACCTTCTAGAGTTGTAGAGCTTTCAGTGATACAAACAACCCGCTGCAGTATGCATGCCATAGGTTCACTAGGCAACTACTAAACATACGTAATTTAGCCTTCCATGACTGGACATGTAGGCAATTAACATTAAAGCAGTTCCGTTTCCCAGGGCAGGCTCCTGGGGTCTGATTTAATGTGAAAAAAATGCAAGGATGTGGAGACTTTACACATTCCTGCCAGCTTCAACCACTGGTAGTACATGCATGACTGTCCCATCAGGTGACCAATGGGACTGTCACATGCTGTTATGGGGGAGTCATGTGGAGACCACTGGTGGTTCAAGCTGGCGGAAACGTGACACATTCAAATCAGGACTGCCCAGCTACAAGAGGCACAAGTTAGGGCCCTGTTGTGAACATGTTAAACCTCAGGATCATTTGTACAGCTTCCGTTATCCTCAGAAAGTAGACATTGCCCATTGTTTTCTTCCTAACGTGTTAATAAGACATCATAATGAATGATGAATTATTGGTAGGTATTTGAATGCATTTGGGTCTTTTTGTGTTGGTTTCTTCCTCATATATTATATGTGTCCAGTAGAGTATGAAGCCTAAAGGGAAGAAAGGTGGACAGGGAGGCATTAGAAGAGAAAGAAGCACAGGGATTTGACTGAATTTAAGAAAGAAGAGTTCTGATGACTGGAGGTTATTTGTGAGCACATTGTTGAGGCCTCGTAGCCTTGTCTGGGTTCAGGCTGCTGGAGCAGATGATTACAGACTGGGATTGGGGTGCCACCCAGGATGGTCTGGTTCTGGTAAGCGCCCTTTTTGAGTTGCAGGTTGCTTGCTGATTTACTTCTTGTAGATTGCTTGTAATATGGTGGGAAATCTTTCATCAGGACATTAACTTTGTTCTTGAGGTATCTGCTCTCTTGACCCCTACTTTCTCCCAAAGGCTTTTGTCTTCTAATGTTGCTGTCACATTGTGATTGGCATTTTAACATATGAATTTGGGGTTAGGGAGCCATTGCCTCCCTTCAGCCTTAGGATGTACTTTATTGATTGAGTTGTTTGGAAGTGGATTTGCAAAAATAACTCAGCATCTACTGATGTTATAAAAGAGAAGGCTGGTAAGTGCTAGGCCTGTGTTGGTCCCTTAGGAAAGATGCATTCTTTACGGAGATGAGTTAATCAAGAAGGAATTCAAATGACTTGAATCACTAGAAAGGACAAAATTAAAAATCATTCAAACATGAGATGCTACATTTGGATTTCTTATCCTTGAGTTAATCAAGAAAAGGATGTAACTTATCTCTCATTGTGTGACAAATGGCTTCAAATCCCCGGAAGTTTAAAACAACAGTCGTCCACACTGCTTGAAGTTTGGGTGAGGAAATTGAGTAGTTGTCTCAGGGCGTCTCCTGAGGTTGCAGTCCTAGGAAGGGTCTGTACTCATGAAGGCCTCAGTAGGGCAGGAGGAGTTCTTCGAGGCATCTTCTTGGTATGGTTGGTAGGCAGCTGTTGGCTGGTGGCTTCAGAGCCTTTCCATATCGGTATTTCCACAGGCTGACTGACCGTATGTTAACACGTCGTGGCAGCTGGGTTTCCCAGAGTGAGCAGTCAGAGAGACAGCAAGCTGCAGACTACCTAGGAAGTTCTATACCTGGGACGGTGAACCTATGGCATATTTGTTGCAGCGGATTCTTTCTTATCATTGAAAGCTCAAAAAGGATCACGGTCACTGTTACCATCACAGTGATATTCTGTGGGCTGCACAAGTCAGCCTTGTTCACCATGGGAGGTGACTGCACAAGGATAGGAGCACCAACGGGCTGGGATCATTGGGGGCTGTCTTGGAGTCTGGCTACTGCAAGGCCTCCAGACTTTTAAACTCTTAAATGCTTTTCTCTATTTACACTTTCTTTGGGTCACAAATTGAGTAGTACTGTACAGTATATGGAAAACGAGTTCTCAATTCAGTGGGGAGAAATCATACATCTTAGGTAATAAAGATTTTCTAGTTAATGAAAGTATCTTAATTAATACAGTTGCAAGTACTAACTGGCATGTATTTTTAGTATGTTGCCTTCGTATTAGAATACATTGTAAAGAGACGAACCATAGAGGTCCACCAAAGGAGAGTCTTAATTTAGCATTTGTGTCGGATTTATCCTTCCTATTATGTACATTATATAAAAGGTTCTTTTGGAAATTTGGCCAGTTGCACTGATCATAGTTATTCTCTTTACAGTTAGTGGGAACTTTTATATTTCTAGTTCAGCATAGGGCCCTATGGAAAAAGAGCATTACTACATCTGACAAAAGGCTCACGTTGGTAATGAATCTCATCTCACCCATTTATTCTTGGGGTGACTTCTACATGTTAGTGTAGAATTTTCATTGTCCTGTGCTTATCACTTAATGAAGACTTTGAACTCCTCCTTTGTGCCTTAACTTTGGCAAGACCTTCATGACTGACCTTGTATTTTTAAGAACTATTCAGTAGTTTTCTCTGGGCAGCTAGAACGTTGGTAGTAAGGGCTGCTACTTTCAATGGATTGTTGCTAGTTACAACGCATGTTCCAGTAATCTGAAAGAAAGTGGCTTCCTCTAGTTTCATTGAAGACTACTTTAGCAACTATTTTGCTGGTTATTTATAGTTGGCTGATAAAAATCTGAAAAATGTTCAGTTGAGAATTTGAAGAATATTTTGACTTTAAGGAGAAGCATCTGGGAATCAGAAGATCTAAGTTCCATTCTTACCTCATCATGAGTATCTTAAGGGAACCTAGTGAAGTCAAATGACCTTGGACTGAGGTCAGGGATCAGAGTTCTGGCTGCAGCCTTGACACTAACAAGTTGTGTGGTTTGGAGTGAATCACATCATCTGTCTGTATTCTTCCCAGTCTCACAGTAAAGGGTGTAAACAAGTTATCTTGATTGTCTTCTAAAATTCTGCCTACAATTGTCCCTCTAAATGATGTTATGAGCCTAATCAAGGTTAATTCTTCAAGTTGGGGTTTTGAGACTCAGTCCTTCAGAAGTTGTTCTTTGGCCATTTTGTGGTATAGGAGAATTCTGGTAGTTCTTCCTTACTTGTGTAGGCATTGGAAAATTTTCCCTTTAAACAGTGTGAGAGTGTAATTTGTGCCAGAATGTAGATAGAAGACTAGAATTGGGTTCAATGTTTCTGAAGCACTTTAGTTTAATGAGGTTCAACCTGGGTAGTATATTTTTAACCCTCAGAAATCAGAGGTATAGGCATTCAGGGCAATTCATGCACCATAATTTATGTTTAATTTACGTTACTATTATTTTTTCCACTAAAAATCATAACTCATCATTGAATGAAGGTTTTCTGGGTTTGAGAAGAGGGTAAAATGTATTCTTTGCATACAAAATAATAGGGCTTCCTAGATATTGTGATTATGTGGGTACTGGAAAAAAAGTATTTGAAATTGTGTAAATTAATCGTCTTTCTTTTCTTATAACAAAATATGTGAGACAATCAGTTTAAAAGAAATGTATGTTTTGACCTGGAGTTTCAGAGGTTTCAGTTAATAGTTTTTGTGGTACTGTTGTTTTTGGCCTTGGAATGAGGCAGAACAACACGGTGGGGAACTTGTGGTGGATCCGAGCTGCTGGGAAGCAAAAAGAGAGAGGAATGCCTGGTGTCCTGGTACTCCCTACAAGGGGACATCCCCAGTGACCTGACTTTTTCTTACTAGCCCCTACTTCCTGAAGTTTCCTCCAACCCCAAAAAGTACCAGAGGCTAGTGACCAAGCATTCACCACATAGCCTGTGGGAGACATTTCAGATCCAAACCTTAACACTGTGGTTCTCTGTGCAGTTTTATGCAGATAAGGCTTTGCTTTTAGGCACATTTCCCCTTCAGAATGCTGTTAAGGATTGTACACATCTCCTATGGATGTACCAGTTACTGAGTAAGATTCTCCAACGAAGAGTCTTAGCAACTGATTTAGAGATAGGCTGCTAATGGAACTCCTTTGCCATAAATTCTGAAGACTGCTGCAGGACTAAGCCCTCTAGGGCTGGGGTGTTATTTCCTCAAGGGCTAAAGGCAATGTGTGGCACATGGGTGAGAGTCATGGGACTGGATATACTTTTGTTGTAAATGTATAGGATATGATTCATTGTAATCTTTAGCACTTAGATTTTCTTGATCAGATTACTTGGTAGTTTTAGAAAAATGAGTGCTGGCTTTGGGTCCATTGTGAATATGTGAGTTTGGAAAGCAGTGTTGTACCAAAGAGTTAGTCAAGGTTTTGGATGAAAGGGGTAGATAACTGAAATGAAAATGGGGCAGATAACGAAAAAGTACATTAATGACTTGACATTTATTAAATATCCTGAATTAAACCTGAGTAAGTAGAGACTTAGGCCATTGGGGAGGGATCTTAGAACATGCTTTTGGTCAGTTTTTTGTAGGAACCCCCCTCACCACTGTTTGAAATCTTTCCTGAATATGCAGTTAAGAAAGGCCGATTGGCTGCCAGATCATGTTTCAAAGGCCCCCAATCCCATTGCAGATTAATTTTCTTTTACGCACAAAATCATTCTGCACTCTGCTTCCCCTTAAAAATTACATCAGAGGGCCCATGCTGTCATTTCCAGTTGGGTTCAGGCAGTGGAAGTTAGGAGGAACGAGCTGGCAGTGTTCTGTCTCCTTTCCCTGTTAGGCTGTCCTGCTTTTAGATCTGAGGTGGTCACTGTATTTTACTGTTGGTAGTAACCTGGACTATCCTAGTTCATTGAAATGTGAGATGTTTTTATGGCTTTTCACATGCATATGTGTCTGTATCTTAACTTTTAAAATGGTGTTTATCCACTGAGTTTAGTCTTTAAAGGCCCCCCAAAGTACTGCCTTTTGTTGTAGAACCTTTGCATGGAGAAAGAACTTTGAGACTATAGTAGTTTGTAGTTATATCTGGAGCATTGACCAGATGTTGAAAGCCAGACAAATTGAGTCCTGTTCATTATTCCCTGTTGACCAGTTTCTATCAGCAGTTGCTGCTCAGGTTTGGAAAGAATGGGCTTCACTAACTCTAATTTTGCTCATGCCTAGAGATAGATGGTTATGAGGATTAAGTCATGTAGAGTGGTGTGTGTGCTTAGAACAGGACTTGGCATGTGGCAAGCACGCCTAGATTATGATCTGATCTGCTCCTTATTTGGTAACTGGAAATGTTAGGCTTAATTCAGACAAGAATTACTAGGTCTTTCTGACATCTCACATTAAGAAGAATTACCAGGTCTTTCTGACGTCTCATTTCCTTTGATTTATTTAATTTAAATTTTTATTTTCTGTGTGTGTAGTGTAGAGTCATATGTATACGAAAGACTTAATCCCTTATTTGCAAGTTGGAGATGATCTTGGCTTTTTTCTTTGGTTTTTGTGTTATAAGGTTTCAACAGAAGACAACTTGTGAAGGTGAATTTAGGGATGATGTGCAAACATCACTATTTTATTTTCTGTTTTAAATTAAAACTTGAGTTACAACTGCTCTAGGTTACATCCCTTCTGGGATCCTGCCTTTGCTATGTTGTGGTTATCTTTGCAGGGAAAAACTCATAACTTTATTGAGATATAATTTAAATACCGTAGATTTCACTCTTGAAATGTCTACAATTAGGTGAGTTTTAGCAAATTTGGAGGATTAGACCCTATTTGTTTTTCCATTCATTAGTTGATGGGCATTTGAATTGTTCTGCTTTTGGTCTGTTGTGAGCAATGCTGCTGTGAGTATTTTTGTGCAGGTTTTGGAGGTATGTTTCCTTATTATATGCTCTTGCTTTGTTTCCAACGAGGCTCACAGTGCAGGGATTCTTCAGACACAGCCTGAGCCTCTGATACTGTCCCAGGAAAGGAGGGTTTCTCTGATGTCAAAAAGGTCCTTTCTGGGAAAGCCCACAAGGGAGCAGAGGTGCTCATGGGAGCTGAGGATGGAGCTTTGAGTCAGGGATGTTTGAGGAGTAGAGAGTTCAGGCACAGCCCTGAGTATGGCCTGAGGGACCAACCTGCCTCCACTATAGGGGAGGAGTGATGTTATTGCTGAGTATTGTGATCTTCTCCAGGCAGTAGGGAGGACTAATTGGTAAAAGTTGGCTGTTCGCTGTCCATTTCAGAGGCAGCTCTGCTGGAGGGCTGAGGTGGTAGAACCTATTAGAAAGGTGAAGAAATGCACTTTGTCATTGCTTTCTTGGAAATGGCAGTTATCTTGTACTTGGTTAGGGCTCCCATTAATTTCCAGCAGTCTAATCAGAGATTACTGGATGTTGGTAAAGTTGAGGGTGCGTGATTGACTACTTCAGTGAAACTCTGAGGGTCAGAAGATGTAAAGACCTTGAGAAGAGGTCAACTTGAAGAGACTGGTAGTATGATGGGGGCATTTTGAATGTGTCATTCCCGACTGGAATTCTGGTTTTGCTAATCTCTAGAGTTGCTTAATTGGAACAGTGATGGCTACTTGTCAGAATTGTGGTGAGGATGAAATATGACAGCAGTTGTAAAGAACCTGTCAAAGTGCATGACACATTGTGGATTATTTGTGATTAGTAATTTCCTTTGCAATGCAGTTCATTGCTGACTTTTAGGCAAATTACTACTATGGAGGGAGGTTAAAGGGAAGATCAGCCTGCCTTGTACATAATTGTTGGCATTTATTTCACCCTGGACAACACTTCCCTTGACTAAAATTCTTAGGTAAGTATCTGGTCTTACTTTTAGACTTCTGGAGTCAGTCTATCTTCTTTTAAAAGATTCTTGTTGAAAGTTAATGCATTATTTCCCCATCCTCTATTGGTGTCTCTATGGTAGTTACCCAGCTACATGTGGCTGTTTAAATGTGAACCAGTTAACAAATAAAATGTAAAATTCAGTTCCTCAATTTCTCTAGCCCATTTCAAATGCAGAAAATCTACAAATGGCTAGTATTCATCATATTGGACAGTGCGAATATAGAAGAACACTTCTGTCTGAGAAATTTGCTGCACAGTACTGCTTCATAGAATACGACTGAGGCCTGGGCCAGGTATGGTGGTGAATACAGGTGGTAATCCCAGCATTCCAGAGGCTGAGGCAGGAGGATCGTTGTGAGTTTGAGGCCAGTTTGGGCTACATAGTGAAACTCTATCTCAAAAAACAAAACAAAACAAGACAAAACTCTGAGGAGAATTCAGTAGTTACTCATTTTTATATTTGTTTGTGTGGATCTGCCCATCATAGAATTCTGTCTTCCCTTTGCTTGGGTATACTGAAAGAATCTGATGCCTACAGTAATGGCCTGCATTAATATAATTATGATGCGTGTTTCTCAAATTTTCTTTAGTTTTACACTTACTGATAAAGTCTAAATTCAGCCTATATTTAATAAATAATCTCACTAGCTTTCCACACTTCTACTAAGTCATCAGGATTGCCTTCTGGTTGAAAGTTGGTATGCAAGCATCTTTTCAAGTAGGGTCATTTTATATTGGCGTTGAGTTTGCTCTAAGTAATGTTTGACATTTCAGTATTTTTTTTTTAAGACAGAGTCTTGCCATATAGTTCAGGATGACCTCAAACTCACTGTGATCCTTCTGCCTTAGCCTCTCAAGTGCCTGGCATGCCAAATATCCTTCTGTTGTTTAAAGAAATATTAAACAACAGTATTTATACTTCATATTCAAAAATTCTGGTTTCTCATAGCTTTATGAAGGACTATATATGCAGATTCTAATACAGATTTATAAATTCTTTTGACTGGTTCCATTTGGATATAAGTAACTATGTATTTGTAATATGTATTTGACTTCATATTTATTTTATTTTATTTTTTTTGCAGTACCAGGGATCGAACTCACAACCTTGCACCTGCCAGGCAGGTGCTTAAGCCACTGAGCCAAACTCCTGGCCCTAGGTTTTTGAGGCAGGGTCGCACTATGTAGTTCAGGCTGGCCTTGCTCACATTGTGGCCCAAGCTGGCCTCAAACTCACAACGCTCCACCTACCTCAGCCTCTCGAGTGCTGGAATTAAAGGCATGCGCCACCATGCCCAGCGTTGACTTCACATTTAAGCTACTTTTTTCTCTGTATTTTATTTTCAGGTCATCGGTTTAGTAGTCAGAAGGCCTAATGTTTATTGCTTTTCACCCATTGCACATCCCCCTGCCCCACCACGTGACCGTCTCCTCCCCCACCCCATGTCCCCTCATCTTACTTATGAAGCTTTGTATGTGTGAGTTGCTGAGGATGCAAAACTGATCAGTGTGGTTTCTGCTCAGGAGGGGCTCATGTATCCCTTGTTGCTTTATTGATGCATTTAATGAAAATTTAAGTGTGAAATGCTGGATAGACAGCTCAGTTATACAAATGTCATGCATTATTAGTATCTTTCTAAAATGAAATAGATAGAATTATAGGTTGTGGATGAGGTTCTTCATGGTTAATTTCCTGGAGGTATTTTCAAGAACGAGAGGAGGTGTGCCTTGAAGCAGGTGAGGTAGCACCTATTCTAGGTGCTGAGAAGAGATCTGAAAGGAAGGACTGAACGAAGCAGGCTCCAGAAATCCTGGGTGGAGGGAAGGGAGTGAAACTGGGTATGTTCCTCTCCACTGTCTGCACTGTGTATTGTCCAGTCTTTATGTAGGAGAGATGGACACTTTTGAGCTCAGCTGATAAGGAGGGGAGATTTATGTAGAGACTGATGATGATATTTGAAAGGTGAAAGCAGTGTGTATAAGTACAAGGCACAAGCCCCTCAAGTCAGAAACCCTTGGCCAGCTTCAGCACAGGGTGGCAGGTAGAACTAGGGAGACAGTTATGGCATTGTGTTAGCTTGTTGGCTGCTTCATCATATTTTTAAGGCTGCTAATATATAATTTTAACTTAGTTTTCCTCTTAAAACTCAAATATTTTGACAAACTGCTAAACATGCAATGGTAGTGTAAGTAAATGCTTCACACCAGGTTTATGAAATAAGTCTTTAACCAGGACCTAGTAGATGTCATGCCAGCAGTTTTACTGTGGTGAGTGGAAGGCTAGGAAGACTTACTGAAAACAGAAATCTAAGGTATATAGGAGTCTTCTCTGGCTTTCTGCTTTGAAAATTTTGAGTTGACTTTGTTAATTAGGTAATAAGGTACTACACATGTATATAGGGACAACACAGAACTAATATAAAGGCATTCGTTTAAAGGACTGTCTCTTACCTGACCCGTTTGACTATTTTCTTAATGTAGTCAGAGGAAATAGTAATAAAATCTATAGAAATGAAGCAGTGGTTGTAAATTTAATAACTTTATGAAGGTGTCCACAAACATGTAAACTATTTATAATAGATCCAGCCAAATTAAAGATAAGCTCAGATGTGGACAAAATAGTGCATTTAAAAAATGTTTCTGCTGCCACCCTTTCAAGATGGCCTTACCTAGGTAATTACTTGTTATTCCTTATTTATTATTTTTATAGTGCTTACATTTTACTTTGATTATTGTGGCTGTCTCTTACTGTGTTTTCAGCAGCTAAGAATAAGGTCAGTTCATCTTTGTATCCCATGCGTCTGGCATAGTGCCCAGCACATACAAGGCAGTCACTAAATATGGATTCAGTGAATGAAACATTTGTGTGTGCAAACTTGTACAAATGTGTTTGGGCTGCAGGCAGCCCCTTGTTAACCTTGGCGAACCCTTGGAAAATTTTTTCTTATGTAGTAAGTAATTGAGTAACTGAAACCAGTGGAAAAAGTGAAAACCTTGTCAAATGATTTGTCTTTCTCTGATCTTTATTAAGACAGGAATAGTATAGCCACCCTCTCCTAATTGTATGCAGTAACTTCTTAGAAGTTTCTGAGGTACTTTACATGTTTCACAATCCTGGGGAAGTCAAAGGGAAGTTGAAGGAGTTACTTGTCGTTCTCTCTCTGCCCTGGGCTTCCCCACCTCTGCACCTTTGCGCATGTTTTCCCTTCTACATGGAATTCTCTTCCTCTACCCTTCCCCTGTGTTAGCTGTCTCTTAGTAGATCACTCTTGAGGTTATGCCCACACTTTGGCTGGTGTCTTTTCCAAAACATTTACGGTGATGTTTAGTCAGTAGGGTCTGGGGGAAACCTCTGGTTTTCCTGCTCCATACACCCAAAGTAGTTGGTTTCCAAGTGTCTTAGGTAACATGTGTGTTCCAGGGTTTCTGAGGAACAGGGCTTTGTTACAGTGTCTATGAAACCACCAGAGCGTGAAGGTAGCAGCAGTGAAGTGATACTGGCTTCATCAGTTAACTGGCAATTTATAGCAGGTTACTTAAACTTAGCCTTAATTTTCTCCTAACCAAGATGAGATGTTAGCATGACCAAGTGGAAAAATGTGTATCATGCCTAGGAATGGTTCTTGATAGACATCTAATAAATAGTTTCTTTTTCTTCTCTTTGTTTCAAGTGGTATAAAGGGAGTCTTTTTCTGAAGTCAAGAGTTGCTGACCTCATCAAGCCTCATCCAGGGATACTGATTGCTGCTATTTTTTGTCTTCTTAGTTTTGTAACACCTGACTCTTTTGGGATTCATTTAAGCACCCAAGGTAGATATTGCCGTAGGTTCTAGTTCACAAAAGAGAGGTAGCCTGAGAGGTAGAAATAATGATGAGAATTGGAGACTTTGGAAATCCCCATCATAGCTGTGTGTGGTGACACATACACCTATAATCCTCCTGCCTCTGCCTCCTGAATGCTAGGATCACCGCAGGTTCGAGGCCTATCTGGGCCAGTCTGAGACCCTGTTTCACTAAAAACAAACAAAAAACTCCAAAAAGCAACCACTGCCATTATGGCATATTTCATACATCTTACCTTGGTGTCCAGAGCCTGTTTGAGCAGAGGAGCTCATGAGCTCTGAGCTCCTGTGTATCCCTGCCTTGTGCCTTCTTCCAGAAAGATAAGCCAGCTCTCCAGGCATGCGTACTTCTGGGGAGGATATGAGAGGAGCTGTTTGTTTGAATGTCTGGTCACAGCGGAGATCTTATTTGAAGTTCTCCTCAGCCAAAAGAACAGAATGGAATATAGTTTAATATTCTTGCTGGTGGGAGTCACAAGGGCTATAGCCTTTATTCTGGATTGTGAAATGACTTAGTTTTTAAAATGTGACTTACCATTCTGGAAAAGCAAGAACTGTTCCTGTGTACTTCCTGGCAGCTGTACTCAGCAGCAGTTCTAAAAAAACATTAAAATGCATTAGTGCTTTATACATATCAGTTCAAGAAGCTGTAACTCCTCCTCAGTGCGGCACATGGCACGGCAGTTATACATAGCACCTTTAACCATTTTGTTCTGCTTTATGAAGTTGAATGGAAGGTGAGTGTAAGACACATACATCACCCGTACCTGAGAGTTGAGTTACCTGCATTTATATGAAAATTTTGTGTGAACCAATGGCGTTTACTTCTGCAGTGGATGTGCCTTAGCCTGGCCAGAAGGGAAGGTTCCACTGGGGAAGATGCATGTGACTTTTCTTCCCTTGATGTCCTAATGTGATTAACCTGGTTCTGCAGTGGGAGATTCTGGGAGGCTTGTAGTCTGGGAGGTCTTTTCTCACTCTCTTCAGTGCTTTTGAGATCATAGTGCAAAAAACAGAACCACTTGCCACCACAGAGTCCAGTTCTGATAGAACTTCAGGTTTTGGCTGCATTATTAAGGTTTTTGTGGTATTTTACTCTTTAATTTATTCTTAAATTTGTAAAGAAAGTAGGTCTCAAGTGTTCTCCCCACATGCAAATACTAAAAACAGGCAGGTATCTCTTTTAGTATGATTAACACGAGTGTATTAAGATTTTTTTTTTCAACAGGAAACTCCAGAAACCATGCTCTCTGTCTTAACTCCTTGGTGACTTTATCAATGAGTGTTTTAAAACTCCAAGGCTTCAGAGAGCTACCTTCCACAGAAAGTGTGAGATTGCTTCTGTATCAGTTAACAAGAGTTAACAGTGACCCTTGAACGAGGAAGTAACTGTTTTTGGTGCTAAAAGCCCACAAGTGCCTAAGCAGCAGCATCTAAGGGGGGTGGGGCGGTGTGAAGTGATTTGCTCTTGACCTTAGCTTGTAGGTACTTTGTCTTCCAAGGTGAAGGTAAAACAGAATCCCACTTAGAGAAGGCATGCAGGGAGGGAGGCAGGGAGTGGGAAAATGAGCTTTGGTTGAGGTCTTTTTCTTCTTAGTGGTCTCAAAAATATGCTTCCAAGAAAAGTAGTTTGAAAGGAGGTACATAAAAAATTTTCTATTTAGGAGCATCTTGCTGAGCTCTGTGGTGGGACTTTAAGCTGTGCTGTGTGATTAGAACCATGCCCTATGAATGTGCAATGCATAGTCAAACCGCATGATCTTATAATGTTCACTGTCCTGGTGAGTTTTATTAAGGAGGGGGACGTTGGCAAGAAAAAGGTAGGCCAGGGCAGAAGCATACCTTTGAGAGACAAAGTTGCATTCAACTGATTGGGTCTCTGGAAAAGTTTACCATAGAAGTCTGGTGGTATTTATTGCTTTTTACTGTAAATTAGGGTTTTAGTCATGTGCTTTGTGGTTTTATCATGAAGTTTTCAGGTAAGTGACTTATGAGACCTATCAAAATGGTTGCTCTGAAAGGCCTAAAATTATGTTCTTGCACTGTGAATTTTCTTCAAGTGATCAGCTTAACTATACTGAAAATGTTTGAGCAGGTTAGCTGCCAAATTGTAATAAATAGTTGTCAGCACTTTGTTGATTCATCTTTCTTTCACCCCTCGTGGATATGCTGTCTGCTCTCCAAGTGGTGTTTACTTAGTCCTGCAGTCAGTATCTGTGCTTCAGCATCCCCAAAGGAAAAGTCAGAAGGTCTCCTGCTTCCCTGAGGAGGCTTAGCAATATGACTATAACTGGTGACTGTAGTACGTAGGGTAGTTTGGGGGAATCAAAGAAATGAGATGAGTTTGTCTTCTACTAGCACACTTTGCTGAGGTTTACTCCCAGCATCATCATGGCCGGCCACCATGACATACATTTTCCAGTGGCCTGAATGAAAGGAGAGAAGTCGAGTAGAGAGAGCTATGGCCCTGCCGTCTAACTGTGGGTGCATGCCTGGGTCTTGATCTGTCAGAGGATGGTAAGGGCCTCATTCAGTGCACAGCCCTTCTGAAGACTCTGAGTGTGATCTGTTTAGCATCTTCCTTAGCTCACTCATGGAATGTTTCCTTCTAAGCAATTTGCTATTGCTACTCACATCTTCATCTACCTTCTCCCTCGGCATGTACATTTTTGTAGTTTATACATTATATGATTTTAATAGCTCCTTACATGGTAGGGTCTGTGCATGTGGTTTGGCTATTTGTTCACTTAACTGCAACAAACCAGGCTTAAATTTATCACTTTATTAGTAGTCTCCTTTGCTAGTTATTTTACTTTGATATATGCTGTTGACCTTATACATGCTTGTACATTTTCTTTGTAGTACTTTCAGAATTCCACTTTTCCAGTAGCTCATCATCTATTTGATTTAATATTATTGTTTTGAAGCTTCAGGACTTCTTGCATAGGGATATTTTCATTGACCCAGAGAAACTCAGAACAGGTTACTATAAATTACTGACTTTTGGGATTCCCTCCTTCCCATTTTTATAGTAATTATTTACTATGGTCTAATTAAATATATTAAGTAGTAACACAGGAAATAGTTTCTGGTTTCAGGAAGTATTTAATCTTCTCAACAGTAGGAAGAGAAAAGCTTCACTGCTATAGGCGAGGAGATTTTCCTGGCAAAGCTGTATGTTCTGTTTTCTTGAATTCTCTTCCCTCTATTGCCATTTCTCCAAGAAGCTTGAGGAATGATGAGTTAAAAGAACATGCCAGAATGGAGGACTGGTTCACAGATAGTCTGTAGAAAAGTGGCTGGTCTTGGGGTTGAGTCCTTACTGGGAAGTAGGAATGAGTCCTTCATTGCTTTGTAGGTGACTGCAATATGTGAATGCAGTAGAAGGTCTGGGTCAGATACTAAAGCCCAAGTTACCCCAGACTCCAGGTGAGAACTTTAGTTTGACAGACCACACTGTGGTTGATAAAGATGGTTTTATACTCTTCCTGTTGGATAACTGACTGATCTGGACACTTTGTAATGACAGGCAGCAGCCTGAGGCCTTGCTTTGTAGTTGGCCTTTGATAAACATTTGTTAAATTTAATTGCTTGCTGACTTGTTGAGTATGGAAGTGTGATTAGATTAAGCCTCTTTGTAGTGACTGAGAACTGTCATTCAGCCACAGAATAGAAAATTCTTTTAGTTTTTCTAAAAATGTGTGAAGTATAAAACAAAGTTAAAAAATAAACTTAATGGAGAAAGATTGTGACTTATCGAAGAACAACCTGGGTATCCTGTTTATACTGCAGTTAACAGCTTAGGTTTTATTCATTTCAATATTTGACTTTTAACTCTACATGAAGTTATTTAAAATTCTTTTTAGTGGAATCTGTCAGGTGGGGGTGTGATTAATAGAAGGAAGTACACCCTATTAAATGTGTTCTGGTGAACAGAGGTTGCAGGTTATAACAAATGAGAATGGCCATCCATGTATTCATCTGAAAACAGAGGTACCTGTGTTGTGCAGATTTGCTATTCACAAACCCTTGTCCTGCATCGGGCCTGTGGAGGACCCCGCTGTCTTGCAGTGTCACATTTGCCTGACTGTCTTGCTCTTTTGATGGTGTGGAAAGCACCATTTGCTAGGATGTGTGAACCTCATGTTCTGCATAGGCTATGAACTGATTCCAGTGATTGTCCAAGGTGATGAAAACAGTTTAGTACTAAACAAATATTTTGGTTGTAATTAAGATATTCTTAAGTGCTTTCCTTTGTTTATCTTGTGTTTGAAGCTCACCTGCCCTATGAACTTGGTGGTGTTGCTAGCGTCCTGGTAAACACAGGGATCTGTAATTTCTGTGATAAGCTTTGTGAATGTGACTGTCTGTAGATGTGGGGGTTATTTTAGGATTGCAGACCCTCTACCTTCATATGTTGTTGAAGAAACTCAAGGTGGTGATTTCTTCTGTTCTTTAAACTATTTCAGATAGACACTCCAGACCTTCCGGTCGAAGTATTACTGGTGTTCACCATCAAGGAGTTCTCCCTCATGTGTACCTGAATGCCTGGTGACTTTGTACATTTTGTTTACAAATTTTTCCGCTCTTCTGTATTCAAAGACTTCTTTTGTCCTGCTATAACTAGGCAGGTATGATGAAAATCAGAGAGACTGCTTCATCAGCTCTTGTTGGACGGCAAAGGTTTACTGTATCTTCTGCTAAGGTAGCTTAGAGCTGAGGAGCAGTGCGGGATCGCTATCACTGGAGAACTCTTGAGAATCAGTTTTAGTAATAACTGATCAAAGACATGGTATCTTTACCCTCATTGTGCCCCAGTTAGCAGGCTGTTGAGAATCACAGCTAAATAATCACATGCTTAATGCCATTACAGTTTCTTCATTTAATTGTTGATTTTCTTATGCCATTGCAGGACCTGCTGATTGATAGTTTTGTGCAGAATTCTTCAAAACAAAGCAAGTGTCTTTGATAGTCAACTAAAGTGCCATTAGAACCAGTGTTCCAGATGTTGAAAAATACTGAAGTGGTCACCTGTTTGACGTCTTTTGTTTTTAGAGCTCATTGCTTTTTTTAAAGTGAAAATATTCATCTCAGTCATCACTAAGCACAGTGATTGTTTTTAAATCAAACTCAAGATGACTAGTAGTATGAGGCAGTAAATACATGCTAGAGACAGTGAATGATGAGTAAGGATCTCAATGCTCGTGGCTTCTTTGATTGGCCTCTAAATACAATTTCCCAGTTCAGGCTGAACTGGAAGAGTGATGTGAGAGAAAAGAGCATTTAAAAAAAGTTTTTTTTTCCTACAAAGATGTAGTCTTTGTGAATCAAGGTATCTTAATCTTTTTGGAGTACTGTAAAAGAATACCATAGACTGGGTGGCTTATGAACAAAACAAGTTTATTTCTCCCAGTTCTGGAGGCCGAGAAGCAGCCTGGCAGACTCAGTGTCTGGTGAGGACATCTTCTTGTGGTGTCCTCATGTGATGGAAGGGACAGGGAGCTCTCCGGGGCCTGTTTATTAGGGCACAGTCACTCACAGGTCAGCAGTCTACCCTAAGACTCCATCTCCTAATGCTATTACATTGGAAGTTAATATTCAATGTAGGAGTTTCGGGGGGACACAAACACTTAGTGTTTAGTAAAGGGAGATGCCTTCTCTTAGGATGCTTAGGTTTCTAGGGCTGAATTCTTATTACCCCTTGGAAGTGAGAACTGACTGACTTCAATTGTGTTGCCGAATTGTAATGATGAAGGTACTTGTTCAGTTGAGGGATGAAAATATATAGCAGATAAGATATTGGCAGTTTTCCTATCAAGTGTGAAAGGGTTGTTACTGTTTGTTAACAAAGCTAAGGTATGGATGAATATCACAGCAACAGTAACCCACATCACTTAAAGGCATATTTATAAACATCCAACCTGAATGTCTTCCAACCTCTATGTCTTGGTGAACTGATTTTAAAGGTAGAAGCTGGGGCCTAAATTTGACTCAGGCACTCTTGCCTTGTGAGCAACTTCACTTTGAACCCTTGAAGAATGAATTAGAGAATGCTGGATGAATCCCCTGGGAGATTCATCTGGTAATGACCTGGGAGATTGTGAGAGATTGAGGGTTCAGAACAAATATACATTAAAAGTTAATTTTTTAGACAGCAGTTACTAGTGAAACAAGTACAAGTACGTACAAACTAACTGTGAAAGAATAGAGGTAACTGAATGTAAATTCATAGAGTGCTAGGAGGAGTAGGAGTTAACAGGGACTGGTTCTTGTACATCATATTGGGAGACATGATTGGGATGCAAAAGAAAGGGTCTCAGGTAGGAAGGCAGGTGGTAGGAGTAAAACTATGTGCCAGTATGTGTATGGCAGGAGGATGACTCTTGGTTGATGGCAAGAGTTTCTCTTAGACTTGTTAGGCATAATGTATAATTTTGGTTCTGAACAAGGGACCTACTTCCCCATATTTTCTATCTCCCTCATATTTTCTAATAGGAGTTTTGAATATAGTGACTTGAAGCAAAGAGAGATGCCAGAACTATAGTGCCAGGTCTCTGAGGATCAGTGCACACTTTGGTTCTGGAATATCCTCCAGGGGCCTGTGTGCAGAGGCTTGGTCTCTAGGATGGCACTGTGGGAGATGGTGGAAGTTTTTTTTTTTTTGGTATCAAGGATCGAACTCACAA
The DNA here is from genome assembly GCA_004363535.1 of Dasyprocta punctata. Lineage (NCBI taxonomy): Eukaryota > Metazoa > Chordata > Mammalia > Rodentia > Dasyproctidae > Dasyprocta > Dasyprocta punctata. The sequence goes on from RJWM01009026.1 coordinate 36,866, forward strand.
CCTCGCGCCTACCAGGCAGGCGGTTACACCACTGAGCTAAATCCCCGGCCCTATTTTTTGAGACAGTCTCACTATGCAGTTCAGGCTGGCCTTAAACTCACTTTGTAACCCAGTCTGGTCTTGAACTCACAAGGATCCTCCTGCCTCAGCCTTCCGAGTGCTGGGATTAAAGGAGTGTGCCACCATGACCGAGAGATGGTGGAACTTTTAAGAGGTTGGACCCAGCCTGTGTTTTTAGGTTATTGGGGGTGTGCTCTTGAGGACAATTGTGGGACCACTGTTTCTTCTCTCTTTGTCTCATCCATGGGGTGAATAGCTTTGCCTTGTGCCCTCCCCCCCAGGATATGTCTCCTCATCACAGGCCCAGAACAATTGGTCTGCCTGACAGTAGACTAAAACCTCCAAAACTGGAAGTCAGATTAAACCTTTCTTCTTTGTAAATTGATTGTTTCAGGTGTTTTTTTTACAGTGGTGGAGAGCTAACACAGACACTTTATTAACCAATAATTTTGTTGTTTAATTCCTTAAAATTGGCTTTTTACTAGATAATAAACCTCTGTATGTTCTTCGTAAAACAACTCTGGGTAGAGCCCTTACTAAAATCTTATTAGAAATAATTTAAATTCAGAGGAATGGAAACTAGACACTGATTTTTTCCATACCTTCTGCGTTTGAAAACCATAGGTCTATTCATACTCTAAACTTTGTCTAGACTTTGATTCATATGGCAGGTTATCAACTTCCTTGCTGTTCAAAATAATTTGTTCTTTAATTTAGAATTCTTTTGTATTCAACATGACATTCTCTACCTTACCCAAGTGATAGCTGTTTGCTTAACATCTTTTTTGTACCTTAGCATTGTAGAAAATATTTTCTTTTATAAAAAGTTGAACTTTTAAATTTCTATTTTCTTATTTGTTTTTACAGTTCTTTTTGAAGCAGCCAAAGCCACTCAGGTTTTGATTTAGTGGTTGATTTGGGAGTAACATTGCTTAAGGCTTCGAGATTTACTTTTCCTTCCCAGTGCTCATCATAGTGGGAGAGTAATTTTTATATTATTTGTTGGGTGAGCCAAGTGACTGTAATGGTTCTTCTCTTTTCTTTTCTGTTGTCTTGTGCTGCTGTAACCAATACCTGAGATTGGGCAATTTATAAAGAACAGAAGTTTATTTCTTAGAGTTTAGGTGGCCGAGAAGGTCAGGGACCACCATTTGATCTTGGCAAGGGCCTTTTTGTTCCATACTTTACTTGGCAGAAGGCAAAAGGGCGAGCTAGCTAAACACTTACTGAAGCTTCTGTTGTCTTAATCTCATTAACAAGGAAGGACATCCTAGCCCCTGGCTTCATCCAGCCCCACCTCTTAATCCCATCATCTTGACAACACCTAAATTTTGGAGGCCACATAGTAGAGCCATAGCACCTGTCCCCCCAGTTCTCTGCCCTCTTGGAGTGAGCAGTGGTGCTGGCCGACTGGATCCTCCAGGCTTCTGTACTGTCGGCCACTATGAGCACTTCAGAAAATCTGAGAGGGACACCGGGCACGTGGTCACTGCTGTCTCCCTGCTTCTCTGCTATGGTTTTATCGGTGGCTGTGTCCCACCGAGAAAATATTCTGCCTGGTCCTCTTTTCAGGGATCTGCTTTGCACCTGTATGAGATGCTTCTGTGCAGTGTGCACAAGACACTATTGGATATGTGTATATATCATCATTTTGATATGTGGGAACAAGTAATGGGTTAAATGTGTAGTTGCACATCTTGATTCTAGATATTTGGAAACTTAGATATTTGAAAAAAAATAACTCAGAATTGAGTGAAATCTGCCGTCCTTGGCTTTACATTGTATTGATGATGCTAATGAATTTCTTTGTACTTGGACCTGCCTATCTTCCAGGCTTTGTTCCTACAATAAATGAGAAGCAAGTAATGGACATTTTCTGAGACTTGTTTCTCTCTAACACAGTGCTTTCTGAAAGGGTTGAATTTATTTGGTGTGCCACATTGCAGTTTCTTAGCTCTTATTTTATAGAGTTCAGTGTTGGCTTTTTCAAAACTCTTTTCTAATTTAAGAGATCAGAGAGATTCTGTCAATTTGGCAGTAAAAGTAAGCATTTGCTGTTTTTTTTTTTTAAACAGTTGTAATTTTTGTTTTTCTTAGAAAAAACCTCTTAATTACTTCCCCCATTGGTGGACAAAATATCTGATATGTAAGGGAGGAGAGGTTTATTTTGGCTGATGTTTTAGTCCATTGTTGGCTGGCTCCAAGGCAGGAGGGCATGGCAGAGGAGAGCTACAAATGGCATGGCAGATAGGAAGTAGAGAATGAAAAGAGGAGCTGGGGAGATAGACAGACCTTTCCAGGCTACAACCCCAGTGACCTGCCTCTTCCAACCAAACCCTACCTGACACTACATAACAACAGGTAGCGCTGTAGAGGCAGCTTTATATCTAAACCATAACAATCTTATTCATCTATTTATTGGGCCTTATTTTCTTATGTATAAACACTTTGCACAGTAGAGGGGGTTGGCTGACATTTCTTGTAAAGGGTTACATGCAAATATTTAATGTTTTGTGGGTCACAGAGTCTGCTGCAAACGTAGCCTGAACAGTAGGCAAATGGATGAACGCAGCAATACCAAAACATGAATTTGACCTAGTATTTTGTGTTATGATTTGTGTCTAGCTGTCTTCCCAAAACCTCATGTAGTCATAAGTGGGACTTTTTCAGGGGTGACTGGTGTGTGATGTGGGGGTTAAAGGTGTGTGATTTATGATAGTTCACTGATTGGTTTGGCACTACCCCAAGCTGAGTAGCCTAGATAGAGCATAAAAGAGGCAGAAGGAAGCTGCTGTTGTCGATTGCTTGCTTTTGCTGTCTTCTGCCTGCCATTACTATTGTTTCTCCTCTGTGATGTCCTTTTGCCATGCCAGTGGACTATGGACTGAAATTTCTAAATATTGTGTGCCAAATAAGCCTTTCTTCCTTTGTCTTTGGGTGTTGGGTATTTTGTCTCAACAGTGAGACCAGAAAGACAATCTAGAAGTCCTTCAATACTAGCCCTCTTTATTTTTTATCAGTTATCTAAAAATATAAAAGCTGTTCATAGCTCATGGGTCCTACAAAAGTGGCATTTGAGCTGGGCATGGTAGCATGCAACTGTAATGCAGCACTTTAGAAGGCAGAGGCAGAAGGATTCCAAGTTTGAGCCCAGCCTGGTAACTTAGTTACTTAGCAAGGTCCTGTCTCAAAAGAAAAATAAAAAGCACTGGGGATGTTGCTTAATGTGAAGACCCTGTGTTCAATTCCCAGTACTGTGAAAATAAAACAAACAAAAAACTCCCAAACCGAAAAACAGGCAGTGGGCTAGTTTTGGCTGGTGGGTGGTAGTTTGCTGACCCATGTAATAGACAGTAACTATTTGTTTTGACTGTTTTTTTTCCCCACTTCCTCTTTTAGGTCAGTTTGTTAGGTTCAGAAAAGTTTGCATTGTTTTACATAATCAAAATTTAAATTTCTGGTCATTTTTGTCATGATTTTGAAACTTAAAATGGCCTTAACAACTGAATCAAAAAATATGACTTAATTTTAGTGTTAGGCTCATGTTTTTTAAACAATTAAAATTTATTTATGTGGAATTTACTTTGGTGTGTAGTGTGACTTGGATGTCTGGATTGAAGTTTTTCCAAGCACAAAAACAAAAACTTACATTATTTTTGTAGTAATTCAGTAATATTTTGTAGTTCTTAGTATTGAGTTCTCCAAGTAGATTTGGGTGATTTAGATCCAATCTTGTGCCACGATTTCTATGTTTGAACCTTCATAGTGTTTCACTCTTCAGTTGTAGAGGAATGCTGTATGACTGACCTATACCATAACCCTTTCTATTTTTATTTTTAATTTTTTAAATTTTGAGACAGGCTCTCACTAAGTTTCCCAGTCTGTCCTTGAACTTGTGCTCTTTCTGCCTCAGCCTCCCAGGTAGCTGAGACTACAGACGTGTGCTACTGAGCATGGCTTAGATATATTTTTAAAATGAAGAGCAGCAATCCAATCTTTCACATAAGAAACTTAAGTATAGATGCTTATATCAAATTTATAATTAAAATGAGTTACTCATCATAGGTTATCCTATAAGATTTGGCAAGAATGGGCCTGGGGATTTAGCTCAGTGGTTCTAGCACTTACTTAGTAAGTGTGAGATTGTGAGTTCAATCCCCGGTACTGGGGAAAAAAAAAAAAAAGGTTTGGCAAGAATTGTATTTTATTTAGTCTTATAAAAATGCTGAAGTGATTTAAAATATAATTTGAGAACAACCCATTGTACCAAAACTTGAAAAACTAAATTTGCGTGGATGGCTTTCCTTTCTGTAAGACTGAAAAATTGACTGCTCTCAGATCATTGATTATAAAGAATACTTGTAGAACTTTTATTTTGTGATAGCACTCAATGTTATTTCTACCAGATCAAATTGTTACAGTGTCAAGGACGAATTGCCTTATTGTCCCATAAAACCACAACTAAAAACAAAATTTTGTTAAAATTCCTTTCTGATTCGTTGGTTCACAGCAGAAAACCCGGCTGCAGTCAGCTGTATTTGCAGTTGGGATGTTCTTTCAGACTCAGGAATGTCTGTATGTTCAAGCTGGGTTGCCATGGAGCTGTATGACACAAGGTGGCAAACCCCACACAAGAGTTAAAAAGATGAGTAGTGCTTGGGATACAGATTACAGAAAGTACAGCTTGCCAACAAATTCTAGGCAAGAGTTTGAACTCAGTGTTTAGATCCAAAGAGGAAAAACCCCATTCCAAGGTGTTTTGGGTTTAAATGAAATTCACTGCTTGATTATGCCCCAGATGGGCTGTTAGCTTTCTTGGGAAATTTGTTCCAATTTTGTGTCTCCACAGTGTCCTCAACCACCATCTAGACTGATCTCTTAAAATTAAAAGTCAAATTAGATGTGATCTTTTGACTTGAAATGTGAAACCTGTATATTTATATTTAGCTAGATTGCAATGATATACTTAGAAATTTTGTTTAACTTGCTATATCCAATGTGAATTTGGAGAAAAATACTGAGTAAAAATCAACAGGCTCATATGGAATGAGAGGATAATGTGGAAATCTCCTTGAATTCCTTTTTGTAAGCCAAATTTATTTTTATAAGACTTTAACGGAAGACACCGTGTTCTTCTTTGAATAATTGGCCCAGGCTTTGTCTTCCTCTTTCAAGTATGCTTCAACCAAGGGCACAATTGAGATGAATAGGATAAATGAAATTGGGAAATAAAAAACTCAAATTTTTTTTTCTCAACGCAAAAACAAATCAGTGTTGGGGAGTCTTTTGTTTTGTTTTTAGAATAATTCTTAAGGGCTGTTGTCTTTTGACAGAGTCAGAAAGTTTTTGTTTAACGGTATTTGTCACCATACAAAGTAAGTAAGATTCTGAAGTCTTTCATGTAGTTCTATAAATGGAAGCCTTGTTGTTTAATCATGGCATTTCTGCAAAAATTAGCTCCTGTCCCTGTATCTCTCCCCATCTCTCATTTCTTTTAATGTCTTCGATCTAGACTAAGCATTTGGACAGCCATTGCTAAGTGTTTCCACATTGGAAACTTAGAAGAACTTGGCTGGGTATAACTCTGATTTCCATGGGAGAGATTTATTTTCCTTTTTCTGCTTTAGAAGTCTCATACTATACTTATTATTTGAGCTAAACTGGCTTGAAAAGTCTAACAGGAATGAGTCTACCTGCTAAATATAGAGAACTGATTCATAATTTCTTCATCTAATATAGTGGGCAGTATTGTTATTGACGAGCTCATTATTTCAGTGCTTGCCAATTTGAGAATGGAAGCCAAGGCTACTCCTTAACCCTCTGTGATAATTCATTTTTAGCATCCCGCTCATTTCTGAAGATGACATATATTCAGAGGATCTGCAGGTCCTGACATAGATGAATCCTTCAATTGCAGTAAATTTCTATATCTTTGAAAGTGCTTCTAAATTTATGAGTGTATACTTTTTTTTCTTTTGGTACTGGGAATCGAACTCAGGACGTCGTGCTTGCCAGGTAAAGTGCTTCCAAATTTAGACATTGTCTTATTTTTCTTTCCTGCTGGGAATCGAACTCAGGACCTTGTGCTTGCCAGGCAGAGTGCTTCCAAATGTAGACATTGTCCTGTTTTTCTTTCCTAATTAACAAGTATGCTTTTAATTTAAGCCAGGCTTTAACTCTCTCATCTCATTGACATTTTCTAGGCCCCATTTCAAGGAAGATTTAAAATAACTGGGAAATTACTTTTTGCGTAGATATTTTATGTCCTATAGTCATGCTCATGTGACATTTCTACTCACCATTTGAAGTAACATTTATTCAAAGAACATTACCTAAATTGCATAAGGAAAAAAACCTGGTGTAGGTTGTAAGCAGTGCCACCCCCCTGCCCCCCAGCTTTTTTAACACCTGTCTCGCTTAAGGAATCAAGAGCATGGAGGTGGAATGCACTTGGCATGCTGGTCAATATTCCACGAATTTGTAGACTAAATATATTACTCTTTCTGTGGTTCATCCAGAAGATGTTGTCATCCTTAAAAATTGCACTTAGCACTATTGTAAAATTGGCTGATGGAAAATGATATATTAATGTTATAAGCGTTTTGGATATGAAGTTGTTTTGTTTGAGGATGTTAGAGTTGACCAAATCGTGCTTCACCTTGGATATGTAGGAATAAAAACTTGAACCTTTTCCCTCCATTAATAAATGGAGTCCCTTTGATTTGAAGAATTAAAAATCATACATAGATGGTTCACCCAAGGAAATCACACAGACAGAATGTAGGGAATGGTTTAGGGGAAATTATCTGGATAATTCATCTCCTTTCCCTTTAACTTTTTGATTCATGTAGTGGGAGAAAAAATGGGTTTAGGCTCTCAGAATTGCCTCCTGGAATTGTTCATACACTTTCCAGAAAAATGGAAAGAGAGAAATTAAATTTTCTAGTCTTGACCTAAGAAGATAAATAAAGTGAGACATGCTGAGAAAGCGATTGATGTTCAGGTGGTGAACTTCCAGGTAGTTTCTTGGCTGAGGCTTGTAGCTTGTTCACTCCTGCCCTGCTTCTTCTCTTTCTGCCTCAATCGGGTCAGGTCTTTCAGGAAAACATGCAATACTAAATTTTAAACCCCTGGTTTCTTTGTTGTTCTCCCATGAGCCAGCATTGGCATTAATTTTTTTTTTTTTTTTTTTTAAGTCTGTAGCCTGTAGCCTGTAGCCTGATATTTCCTGGCTGCTGAACTTGCTGAGGGGGAGCTGTATCAAGACACTGGTGTTTTCCTCCAGGCAACCTTGGTGTCTGGCCTATGTGTAAGGAAAGCTTTGTATTATAGTGGCAGTGGGATGTGTAGAAAGAACATGGGACTTGTGGTAACACTGATTATATGATTTGAGGTAAAATGCTTAATTTCTCTCATCTGTAATATAGGAATAATACCTAGTTTAAAGAGATGCAAGAATTACAAATTCTGCCATGTAAGGCACTTTTCTACTTTGCTTGGTACACTTGGTAAACCGTCAAGAAATGCAGATTTTCTTCCTATTAGGTTCCCAACAAGTGTAATTTTGGATGATGAAGTTTAACATTTGATATTTTGTAAGCAGTTGACATGTAGAACCTCTCTAAGTTCTGAGATTGATAAAACTAGAATGATAAATAGCAAAGAGGATCAGAAGAAGAAGATCAGAAAACAAAGAAATGTCTTGTAGAGATTCAAGGGAAAAAGGCAGAGGACCTAGTGTTGTGAGTGAAACTTCGTTTTTAGGGTACAGAGAAGGCAGTGGAAACAGGATTTAGGAGGATTCAGTGTAACTTGCATTTTTCTATCTCCTTTCCTTAAAATACAGATTTCAGATTTCTCTTATGGCTTTACAATAAGGTTCTTCAATTTGTACACTATTTTGGCACCTGGGACAGGTAATTTGTTCCAGGGAGCATCTCTGGCTGCTGTAGGATGTTTTGCCAGCATGCTTGGTCTCTATCCATTGGACGCTAGTGGGTAGCAGTGGGTAACACTCCTTCCCAGTTCTAACAACAAAAATGTCTGTAGACATTGCTGAATGTTCTGTGGGGGCAAAAATTCCCATTGTTGAGAACCACTGCTTTAGGGATTGTGATTGTACAATTTACCCTTATTTTTCATGGATTTCCTGCCCTTGTGACAGCCATCAAGGAATGAGGAGGAACAGGCAAAGCCAAAAAAGGGTTAAACCTTAATTTGGCTGTATGTGTTTTTGATCAGTTCGCAATAAAGGTATAGGTAACAGGATGTTGGAAATTACCCTGTGAAACTGTTTCCTGTAGTAGGGGAAACATGGACTTGCAATACTGTGTCATTTCATTTCCCAACAAGCCTGAGCCTGTGATGTGACTGCATTTACAGTATGGAGGTAAGGGTGGAGGGGAGGGAAGTTTGGGAATTTATAAGTTTCAAAATGAGTGTCTCTGCAGTTCTTCAGAAGTTGTAGGAGGAGCCATTAATTTATGTTTCCCATAAAAGAAAATAGATGCATGTTCTAATAAAGTTCCCTGTAAGTTCATGTGGCACACCTTGGTCCTTCCAGTGGGTTGATGTAGAGGCAGTCACAATTCTTGTGGTTTCTATGTATGTGGCACACTACCTTATCACCTGATAGATACTCATGAGTTATTAGAGTTGAATTAAAATCCTGGATGTCAGTTATGCTTGAATATTTCTCTTTTGATCTTGAGAAGGAGATGTGCTCAAGGCAAAAAGCATGAGCTTAAATCTGTGTCGGCTGGGGTCCCGTTTCTGTTTGAAATCTCTATTTTGAGTTTGGTCATTTCGGTTTGGCGTGCTTGTTAGGTCAGTAAAGGGGAGGACATGGCTGCATCTTGAGGCTTTTCTTTTCCCTCTTTAGAATTTTACATGTGCTTCTCTTTGTCTTTGAGTTTCAGGTTAATTTCTGATAGGTGCTTGATGAAGAAGTGGTTATTGAAAGTTGTCTTAATGCACTATTCATACGTGTAAGAAATTGACCAAAAAGATGCAAAGGAAAAAAGTACGGTTTCTAGTGGTTTCAGACCTTTGTTTAATGTATTAACAGCCTATAAATGGCAAGAGTTGTTTTATAAATAGTGGTGAAACAAAAACAAAGATACATGAAGAGATGCCTGAGGGCGTGTGGGTGGAGGTGAGCCCACGTGATCGGTCTGGTCAGAAGGATTCTATTAATTCTAAGAGGAGTTTCCACAAGCAGGCTCAAGATCTCTCTCTTTGTAAAGACATCTCCTAAACTGGATCTCTGGCCACTGGATATGATCTGGACTGTCCTCTGAGAGTGGTCTAGAGAGTGGTCTAGTTTTCAGTAAGATCTCGGTGGGGCTTACTAGTGCACAAAGAGGATAGTGTGGGCTAGGAAGGCACAAGGACAGTCGCTGGCGCGGAGAATTTGGCCAGGTTCATGTATCTGCTCTGTCTTACAAACAGCGCCCTCGTTCCTTCCTTTTTAGACTTTTTAAAAAGTAAACTTTTCATTGCAGAACAGTTTCAGATTCATGGAAAGATGAAGAAGATGGTAGCGCTGAGTCTCAGATACCCTGCACCCAGTTTCCCTGACCTTTGTTAGCATGGTAAATTCATCAGAATGAATGAGCCCCTCAACACTGATATATTGTTATAAAGGAACAGCCATAGTTTATTCACATTACCTTGTTTTTACTAGGTTGCTGCTTTATATTTAGTTGTCTTGTACCATTAGGCTATTTTTTGGTTATCTTGCTCTCTCAGCCTTTCCTTTTTTTTGATGGCCTTGTCAGTTTTGAGGCAGGTATTTGGTAGTATGGCTCTCCATTGAGATTTGTCTAATGTCTTTCTCTGAATAGAATGAGGCTTGGAAGAGGAAGACCACAGAGGTATACTGCTGTTTTCAATCCCACCCTATCGAGACTTCATGCTATTCACTTGTATCCCTGTTATTGTTGCCCATGACCCACCTGGCTGAGGTGGTGTTTGCCATTGCTACATAATGGTAAAAATCTGTTAAAATTGCTAACAACCCGCCTTCCTATGCTGTCTCCTTTGGAAAAAAGTCATTATTTGCACCTCACTTATGGAATGAGAAGTTGTGCTCTACTTCTTTGACAACATTTATATAAATTATTTGGAATTCTTCTGTATGGATTTTTTTCTTCTTTCCTTACTTATATTTATTTAGTATTTGTAACAGCGTGGTGCTTATTTTATCTTTGGGTTATACTAGACTGTCTTTCTCTAATTGTCCCAGCTTTGGCTATTGGGAGCCAGGCCATTATTGGCAAGCCCTCATCAGTGGTTTATTTTCTAAAGTACTTCCTTTCTTTTCGATGCTAAAAAATACCTACTTTTTATGTGCTTTCTCTTAGTAGTGACAGATCACATATTTGAGTTGACCAATTCACCTTACCTTGGTGACCCTATTTTACTAAAATGAATATTCTCCAAGTATTTAGCTAACAGTTGTAAAAATGAAATACGTGTAAAAGGACTTTATGCACACTGGTTATCCGTGCATAGCTTTTGGACATGGAAGCTCATCTCTGTCTCCTGTTTCTGAGTCTCCCCATGGCCCCAGTGCATGTTTATCAAATAAGCCAATGCTTGTTCAGCAAATGCATTTGGAGGAGTGAAGTGACTCACATGACCTTTAAGAGTTGCATCTGTTTTCTTTGACATGACATATTTAAATTAATGGCTGTTTCTAAAACCCCTAAGAACTGCATAGGGACTACTGTAATATACTATTTTGAAATGGATAATTTCCCCAATTGTACTGTATGAGTTATTTGCTCAATTTAATGTATGCCAGTGGATAAGCTTTTTGTTTTCTATAAATTTTGTTTTTTGGTTATCTTGTGTCTCCTTACATCTCATAGCATAGCAGCGGCTCATAGGTACTTATAACACCTGAGAAGCAGTGGAGAAAAAGGACACCAAACTGAATGTAAACAGGAAAAGCAATATGGGACTATAAATAAGTTTTTCAGATAATGTTATTTCATTTTCTTTGTACACGACCTAGACCCTTAAAATGATCCCCATTAGTTGTAATAGAATTTTTGTATCATTAGATTGCCAGTGATAGGTGAATGAATACATGTTTGGAACTGTATGGGATTCTGATTTAAGTGAAGAATTTAGAGGAGTTATCTTTCAGATAATTTGCACAGATTTCTGTAGTAGTGTCCTGCATGAAAATGTGATGGGGACAGTAAACAGCAAGGGCAGAATGGAGCTTTATTTATATCAAGGAACAAAGGTTAGGGTGCTGTTAGCCACTGTCCGACAGCTGCTGTAGGAATATATGTATCATTATATATAAAAGTGTGTGTATGTGTATATATGTAATGTGTATTTTTTTTGTTTTGGTTTTGTTTTGAGGAGGATGAGATGGTCATATGTGAAATTTTGGAACATTACATGTGAATGTTTCACCAGGAGTTGAATTTTGAAATAATAAGATAAACAGGGTCATCTATGTGATAGGCCCAGAGCACTGACTACTGCAGGCTGCTTATCTTTCTCTTCTAATTTTAAAAAGCGTTGGAGTCTTACTGGTGTTTGTTAATTCCTGCACCTGGAAAAACAATGGCGGAGACACATTTATGTTTTGCCATGTGGAGGGAGAAAGGATATGTGCTTGGGAACAGAGCTTAAGCCTTAAATCATTGGTGGTCTTGTCTTGTTAGTATTGGGAAACTGTCTCATTAACATCATCTAGCTGCTCTTATGGACTGTGGAGTTCTAGAAGTTAGTTCTTTTACTCCTTTGCCACATGAGGATGGGAATTACCATTTAACAGAAGGCTAGATTATAACTGGTTTGGGAGGCAGAGGTCCTCCTGACATTGAGCACATCTTCCTTCCTGGTCTTTTTCCGGATAGATTTTTCACTTCTCTAGGAAACTGGTCTGGTTCCTGTCCTCCAACTGACCAGTACCTAGAATGTGAACAGAATGAGTCATGTCCCCAACATCCTGTCCTTGTTCTGGAGAAAGAGAACTGTTTGCCTTTGGAAAGCACAGAACTTTTACCCCTGTGGAAAAAACCCAAACCAAGTATTGCTTCAATGCACAATTTTCCTTAATTGGTATCTTTTAACTTTTTAAATGAGGATTGATTTTCCTATGTCTACTGCATGTTCTGGTGTTTGGAATTAGACCTCTTTACATATGGAAAGCCCTTGGAGACCAACTGGTCTAACTTCTTGGTTTTTAGTTCTAGAAACAAAGTAAAGTGACTGAAGGTCTGGAAACTGGTCTTTGATAATCAGGATGCATTAATACCTGGGTCAGCTGATGCTGAGTTCTGTGTCTTTGGCTTTATGGTTTATAGCAGGATTTAGAACATTTGACTGCCTAATTATATATTCAACATAGGGTGATCTTGGTAGTGGTGGATGTTTTAACCTACATATAGCATAGTAAAAGTGTAACATTTTCAAGAAAATATTGCACCATATGGGCTTAAAGAAGAGTAAGAACTGTCCTGAACTGAGTGTGCTAGTGCACACCTGTAATCCCAGCACTTGGGAGGTTGAGGCGAGATGATCCCAAGTTTAAGGCTAGTCTGGGCTACATGGTGAGACCTTGTCTCAAAAATAAACTGGGTGGTGGAGGACCTACTTATGCTTACAAAATCCTGTCACAATCGAGCATTAGCAGGTTTTGAGCAATTTAATTTTTTAGACTGGGTCTGTGTAGTTCAGGCTGGCCGTGAACTTGCAGTTATCTTCCTGCTTCAGCCTCTTGAGTGCTGGGATTACAGGCAAGTATTGGGATTGTAGGCGTGCAGCACCATACCTAGTTTAGATTTCTGGTAATTGTTAACCCTTAGGATTTTACCCAGAAAGGGAACTAGGTTAGATTTTTTGTTTTGGGTGTGCTCTGAAATCTTATGATTTCTTATTTCTATTAATGTGCATTACACATTTCCTGCACAGTGGTATTGAATGCTAGCAATGTATATAAATCCTTATTTTGTCAAAGTGGAACTGTTTCAGTTCTCAAAGTTAAACTATTGTGTTCCGAGGAGAGGCAAGGCAAGTTGTTCTTGGCAATCATTAGTGCCCATGAGGTTAGAATTAGTGTTAAGAGTATGGAGAAGAACCATAGGAAGAGGAGAAAAGTGACTATTGTGTGTTTCCCCTTTCAGGTGTCTTCAGTATTGTAATTGAAGACATTTGACAGGCTTTATCAAGAAAGTAGACTCAGTTCCATCCTCTGTTCATTTTTGCCACTTAGATTCTGATTTCCATGATGGCAGTAGAATTTTTGACAAGCATTTATCTGAATGGGTAGTATCTTTTTTATGTAAATGCAGTCATTGCTTTTGCCATTACTGCCATCATTTTACAGGTGAAAAAATTAAGTTTTAGAGTAAGTACATTACTTGCCCCAAATCTTGTAGCTTGCCTAGGGATCTCAGATCCAAGTCTTTGGACTTCATATGTCATTTTTGTTTTGTTTTGTTTTGTTTTTTCATTTTTGGTGCTGGGGGTGGGACCCAGGGCCTTATGCTTGCTAAACTCATGCATTACTATTGACTTGACCCCATAGCTCCAGAATTTATATTCTTAGTGGGTACCACACCCTGCCCCAATTTATTTACATTGTTTTCATACTGATGTGGAAGTTTTTTTTTTCCTCTTCACATTACTTGATGCCTGGTATAGGACCATAATAAAACATTTTTATTAATGATTTGAAGGCTGTGAATATGATGCATTGGGTGGGGGAACAAAGAAGCTTCTGAGTTGCTCAGGCTGACTCTTTGTAACCTTGGGGGTTGTGGGGGGAAGGAGAAGGACATTAACTTTTCATCAGTTTCCTCAACTGAAAAAGCCATGTAAACATTATTTTGTGTACTGGGATATTAAGACAATTAGAGTCCATTAAAAGTCATCCGGTAGTGCTTATTAGTACATGAAAAGCAATCAATGTGGGATTATCCTTGTATTTCTGTTTATGTTAAATTAACATCAGAAAGAAATCCAAAACTATCTAACCTTTTTTCCTCCCCTGGAGAACCCCCACCCCCTCAGGAGTTCTTAGTAATAGTGACCATTTAATATCATGGAGTAGGACGCTTCAATACTATTAGATACTATATCTTTTAGTTTGTCTTTTCCTTCTTGTAATCACAAGGGGGCATTCCCCCAGCCTCAGCACCAGTTCCTGCCCACCTGTTGGCGGTGTCTGCCTTCTGAGATGGATGAGTGGGTCTGCATGACAGTCTTCTTGTCTTGCTTTGCCTGATCACATTTCTCAGCTCACTGGAAAAGTTCCTAGATCTTTTTTTTTTTGTTTTTTTTTTTTTAAATCTGGCAATATTGTCACCCACTAACTGGAAAGTGACTGGTGCATTAAAAAAAGGGGAACCTATGTTTTTTTTTTTTTTTCCTCATTCTTCAGCAGTTTGGCATTTAGTGTTCTCTGTTAGACTGCTGAGCCTACTGTAGCCTGTTGCTGCAGCTGTACCAAATCTTTCTTATCCAGGTCTGTAAGTACAGTTTCTATAGAACATATAAGCCCTGTTCACCTTTTAAAGAAACAAACCTCTTTATTTTCCTTTTTCTTCAACTTCCTGGGGGAGATGGGTTTTCTCAGCAGAGCAACTAAATAACAGGAATGACTAGCAGTCCATCAGTGCAGTATCTGACACACAGTAGGTGCTCTGTAGAATAAGAGCTGCATGACCTGTAACTCATCCATGTGTTAGTCATTTTGGGGGGGCTGTGGGATCTGTTTGTACTGACTGAGAATGAGCTTAAGTGTTGGGTTGGCAAATCACTGCCATGAGAATAGGTGACTGCAGGGTGCAGGAAATGGGGATTAGTGAGTTTCTCTGGATTGGTGGGTAAGGGTATCTCCCAGTTCAGAATAATCCACCTGTTTTGAAACTGCTTAACAAAGAGCCTTGTCTTCCCTGCTACCTATTACTTTAGATTTACTGGGCATTGAAAACAGGTGCTTGCTAAACAAGTGCTGTACCACTTGTGTTGACAAACTACTGAATTAGCATCTTCCCCTTATTTTAAGGTATAGGCTTTAGCAATCAGGTTAAATGAAATTCAGGAAGAGTGAGAGTGACAGAGCGAGTGACCATGTGTGTGCCTGTGTGTGTGCATGTGTTTTCTTCCTTGAACTAGTTCTGACTGTTAGATCTAGGTGAAATGCTCTTTGTGCATCGATTCCTAGTTAACCCTGAGCAGCTGCTTAAAAACAACAGCAGACTGGTTAACAGGGAAGAAGGGATTGGAGTTAGCTCTATAAATTGCTTCACAGGCTTTTAAAGTCATGTGTTAAAAATCTTTAATAAAGTACTAGTAGGTACATCCTTTGCTTCTACCCCCTTTTATCTCATTTATGTACACTGAGGTGCTTCAAGAAAATCAGGGTATTGTATTTCCAAATGATTTGTTGGACTCTGCCGAAGTCTTACCACCATGTGCAAGGTGTAAAAGCATTCAGGATTAGGATTGGAAAAATGGCATTGAGTAAAACTGCCTTTAGTATAAAGATAATGAAGTAATCCCTTACGAATTTTTATACCAGTGTTTTTTGTTTCTGTGTTTTTTTTTTGTTTTTGTTTTTGTTTTTTTTTTGGTCATAGAGAAATGTGAAATCATGGTGCTTGTCTCTGGTTAACCATAATTTCAAAGCCTTTTTTAGAAGTTTAAAAAGAGCTCAAGAGCAAGGAGGCAGTCAGGGAGTGTTTCACAGTATGTAGAATGTTTCCTATTCACTGTAGGAGATAGTTGAGAGCATTCAATAATGTTGGCCTGAGCATGGCTGCTAATGGGAATTCTGGATACTAAGAGAGCGTAGTGTGATATTTCAATATTGCAATGATTGGGACTCAACTAATACTGAGCAAGTTGCTGGTACTTATGCTTTACTGAGGAACTCATGCATGTTTTCATGCATGTAACTCTCGCAGTGATCATTTTAAATAGTAGTTTAGAGGATTAAATAACTTGTCAAGGGTAATATTGCTAAGACCTGGAGCTAAGAGATGAACACTGGATACAGTACTACAGCTCCTAGATGAACTTATGGTTATCAAAGTAAAGAGAAATTGAACCAGAGAAATATTTCTGAGGTTCAGAAGCCTCAGTAGTTTAGTAATAAGCTAAGTTTGTGAACTTGGGACAAATAAATAGGAAGACTTGATTTTAAAGTTACTGTTCTTGAGAAGAAGTGAGAATAAACAATAGGTTCCCTTTCAGTCCTGTTTATGGACTATTCTTAGCGTTCAGCCAATGGCCTTAAATCAGTGTTCATTTCAGAAAACAGCTGTCATCCCAAGTGCATTCTTTTGATATGGAAAACTGGTGGTGAGCACAGTTCTTTTGTGTCAAACTCCTGTCACACACATGGACACACAGTAACCATGCCCAGTAGAGCTCAGATTGAGCATCATACCAGGCAGGACATTGTCCTCAGGGCTAGCTAATGGAACGGTCGACTTCTTGTCACGGCAGCATAGCAGTAGTCATTGCCCAGGTCCTCTCTTCTCTATACTTATTCTGCTTTATCAGATCAGCTTTTTTAGAGCTTCAGAAAGAATTAGTTTTTGGTCAAAGTTCATAATGAATGTGACATTCTGAAAGCAGATGTAATTAAAGTCCTAGGATTCCCAGACCTGACTGAGCAACATGTAGTTGATCAGATTCCTCATGGATTCTAGAAGAATGCTAGATAAATCTTGAATTTGGTACTGAATTTCAGTAGTAGATCAGGAATTCAGTAGTAGATCACTGAATTTCAGTAGACCAGGAGGCTCAAGCCTGATTGACCATTCCTCCCTAGTGTCTGGTGTATGCTTTTTGGGTCTTTACGGGTAGATAGAGGGTGATCCTTTTACTGGGTTCTGGAGACTCTTTCTGAATGTGCTTTCTAGGTTCCTTTTGTCCCGAACAAAGAACTGGACAACACAAGCAAAAAGGATAGCAAGATTTTACATTTATTTATTTATTTATTTATTTATTTATTTTTGCGGCACCGGGGATTGAACTCACAACCTCGCGCCTACCAGGGCAGGCACTTAAGGCACTGAGCCAAACTCCCGGTCTGGGTTTTTTTGAGGCAGGGTCACACTGTGTAGCTCAGGCCGGCCTTGTGCTCGCGTTGTAGCCCAAGCCGGCCTCGAACCCACAACGCTCCGCCTACCTCAGCCTCCCGAGTGCTGGGGTTAAAGGCGTGCACCACCACGCCCGGCTGATTTTACATTTATTAAAGGTAGGAAAAGAGACATGCTCTGCACAGCAAGTGCATGCCAATTAAAAGTAGAAAAAGTGGTACATTCTACAGGGTGAGAGTGAACCTCTGTGAAAGAGAGCACTGTGACTCAGAGCTCAATAGCAGCCAGCTTTTGTATCTGCCACTCCTTGGGCTGATGTCAGGTCCAGACCATCCTATCAAAAACTTCCTCCCTGAGTTCTCTGGAGAATTGAAGACATCATTTTCTGAATAGTCTCAGATGCAGGGCTTTTGGGATTTTTTCAGTGCACATTTCCTGGATCTCCCTTATTGACAGGTCACACCCACCTGCTCAGCCAATTTCTCATGCCCTAATCTTCTGCCTTAATCCCTTTCCTGTCCACCATAAAGAGTACTAGCTGACATCCCAGAACAAAAGTTAAGACAGAAAAGCATAACAAAATCATTTGTCATAATTTTCTATCATATAGAAGTGTTTAGGATGAGGACCCCAAAACCCCGGGTTAATATACATTTTTATGCTTAGAATGATGAAGTATGGACTATTGTGTAGAAATATCAGATCAAAAGGATATGATCTGATAAGTGGAGCTAGTGGGAAAACCCAACAAAGTCTGTCTATTCAGCTTCTTCTTGGCTTTTCAGTGGTATTTCTTCTTTTCAGAAGACCTCTCTGGAATAAAGGTCTGATTTTCCTCATGATCAGCTCTTACCCAGAAAAGTAGGGGAACATTAGTGTAATAGTTTTAGGTATTATGGTAGGCTTTTGGGGAAAAAGAGGTTCAGATTTCTATGACCTGCCTTGGAGAAGAGGAATTCTGATTTCTATGACTTGCCTTCCGGGAGGATCAGGGATAGGAGACAGGGTGGGAAAATGTCAGAGATAAACTTTTGCTTCTGAGGCCTTCACTTTGGCATATTGCTTTTGGTCCCTAAAAAATTCATGGTGTTTAAATGGTTTTATTCCCTTTGTGTAAGCATCCTATTCTTCTGGGCAAAAAAGTATATCCTTCTCCCATGCAGGATTTACTTGATTAATGCTCCATCCTAAAGGGAAGCTTATTTTAATGTTGTGAGCAGTGTTGTGGCCTTGACAGCTTGCTCACTGCCTAGTGGTTAGATATGGAAGCTCTGCTAGGACTTTTGCTTAAAATTATTTTCCCCATCTGGCTACAGAACCACTAAATGTAATCTTAGTTGTTAATTACCTGTAGTAAAGAAGAACTGAACTGCGTGGTCCTTAGAGCAATACATTTCAAAAAAGAAACACTATTGTTCCTTTCTCCTTGTCCCTGACAAATATTTTTTTATTTAGAAGAAATGCTTGAGGCCATTGGTTAAATTTTAAGTTCCTTTCCTAGCTGCCCTGAGGGAATTCAATAGAAGCAGATGAAATTTTTGCTAAGAGCTGAGAAAAGAGAAATTCTGAGGAGGTAAAATTAAAATCCATAATAAAAACCTGAAAACATGATGGGCATGATTGATTGTGTATTTGTGGAAATGTGTGTTGTGAAGTGTTGAGTATTCTACCTACCACTAATAGGAGCAAGAATGCTGTTGAAAGAGAAGTGTATGTTCACCTAAGACAAGTACATCACTTCCCTTGGGAATCTGCCTGTAGGCTGCCTTTGCTCAATTATCCACACATTTTCATAGTGCTCTTCTAGAAGGAGAAGTGGTGTATGTAGTTGGTCTAAAACCCATTCCCCCCCTTGCCTTTCTGAAGATGAATTTAACCCACCTTGGGCTAAAGCCAGCCAGGTATTTTTCCTCATTCCCATAATAATTAGGATCACAGCTCAGCTCAAGCACAGTCACACAGTACATAGTGATAGACCACACGTGTGACAGTAATCCCATAAGATAACTGTGGAACTGAAGAATTACTATCACCTAATGGTGTTGTGCATTGTAATGTTGTCATCCCAAATGTACTGTGTACATGTTTATACTGTTGCTAGGGTAAACAGATTTGCTGTGCTGCCAGTCAGGTAAAAGTAGAATACATATAATTTTGTATAGTTTTTGGTAATGATAATAAATGACTATATTATTGACTTGTGTATTAGCTATACTGTACTTTTAATCTTTATTTTAGCGTGTATTCCTTCTACCCTCACCAAAAAAAAAAAGTTGCTTATAAGACAGCTTGCTGTGGTAGGCCCAGATCAGCCTTGTACCTCTTATGTTTTCCCTGTCTGTTGATTGCAGCAAGGTTCATTGATTGCCCCATACCGTCTAGGTTTGTGCAAACACCCTGTATGCTGTTTTCACAGTGATAAAATTGCCTAATAATGCAACTTTCAGAATATGTCCCTATTGTGAAGTGTTATATGACTGTATTGGGAAAAATACCTGGTCTCTACTTCATTCTGCTACGTAATGTCTGGTGTGGTCTGTTTCCAAATCCAACTCCATTTCATTCTCATTAATTTTCAGCAAATTCCTCGCACTGAATGACTCCCATGTAGTTGAACTTCTGGGTAGCTGAGCTTATGGGACCTTTGTATTTGTGTCTAAGATGACCTTGGTACCTTTTGGAGTTTCAGTTTTCAGTAGAGGCTACAGCTAATTCCTCAGTGAACATTTCAAGTGAGCAGGGGTGTATATTTGCCCTAACATGTCTCTTTTGTAGTGCAGGGAGCTGACCCTATTATGGTGTCCCCATAGCTGAGATCACAAAAGCATCGGAAGTGTGATTTGGAAGTCAAATGCTGAGTCATTTTGAGTCGTCTTCTCTTTCTAAGGCCTTTATATCCAGTGGTACTTTATCAGTTTGAGAAATGTAAACTTATTTCCTTCACTGTGTTATCATCAAAGTTTATCTTTTTCAGGGCCGGAAGGGTAGCTTTGGTATGTACTTTCTTAAGATGCGAGTGGCCCTGGTTCCCTTCCCAACACTGTGAAACAGTCTTCTCTGTTTGTCCTGTAGAAATGACACTGATTGTTTCTCTTTAGTATTTGAGCTTTTGACAGGTGACATTGTTTTCATAAGCTTAGTAAGGCACAGAAAAAATAAGAAAAGATAGGTTTTCTCCTCAGGTTAGAGGGAAAGGGTGAATAAAAAATTTTACAGTTTCCCTATGAATCTTGTTTGAGCGCCCATTAGCAGAGAATCTTTTTTTTTTTTTCTTTTTAAAAATTTGAAACAGGGTCTCACTTTGTAGCCCAGGTTGGCCTTGAACTCCTGCTTCTACCTCCTAAGTGCTGGAATTACAGGTGTGACAGTGTAGAGGAGACTATTTTCTGGTTCTGTTTTTTTTTTTTTTTTTTTTTTCCTTTTCTTTTCCTCCATATTCTTTTTAAAATTTGGAACAAAATGTATGCCAGTCTTCTGTTGAATTGGTTTTAATATTAACTTTTCCCCAAATTCCCTTGTTTTTAAAGCCCCTATAAATAAGACCATGTTTCCTAATGCATCTAAATGCAAAGAAGGAAAAAAAATTCATTTCTAGATGATTAGTTATTCAGAGGCATTTGATCCTGTATGATGCAGAAGCAGTTTTACAGCAGCCATTCCTGACAGATCCAGTACTGACAGAAACTGAATTAAAGGCTGGTTCGCCTGTCCATTTCTTCTTCTATTCTGCCTTCGTTTTCCTCCTTTCTGCTGCTTCTCCACTCTCACTCACCTGTGCAGGTGTTTCTACTCTCCTTCTTTTGTCCTTTTTCCTTTCTTGTGTAGAGCGTAAGACAGCCTTGACTGTCTTCCTAGTAATGATGTTTAAGTTAACCACCTTCAGAAGAAGGATGGGAAGTAATCCTGGTATTGTCCTAGAGACTGGGAGTGTCTTTGTGCCTACCATAAAATGAAAAAAAACAAAAAAACAAAAAAACAAAAAACAAAGCAAAACAAAACAACAAAATCTACTACCACAAGAGAAAGCCAGGGAGATCTTTTGTTAACTTAAAACGAAACAACTTGGCTGGGGAATCCCCAGTATCACCACCACCACAAAACAATAACAACAACAAAAAACCAAACAAACAAAAAAAGGAGATTTGGCTTAAGAAGAAGTTTTCAGACTATTTCTCTAGCTTAGTAGAGTTTATTTATTTATTTACTAACTTACTTATTAGTGGAGAAAGTTATCTCTTTAAAAGATAACCAGAGAGGGTGGGTGTGGTGGTGCAAACCTCTAATTCCAGTACTGGGGAGACTGAGGACGGAGAATGACTGCAAGTTCTAGGCCAGCCTGAGCTGCATAGTGAGGCCTTGTCTCAAAAACAAAAACAAAAACAAAAACAAAACAGCAGCAGCAACAACAACAACAACAAAAAGATAACCAGAGAACTAAATAGAATGGAAACTTTTCCATATTTTTTAAACCAAATAAGTATTCTGTTGCCTTGAGTTGGATGCTGTGAATGTGCCGCTGTTTAGGCTGGAAATGGTTGAAAACAGTTTCATCCCATGACCTGATGATATTGAGACCCAGGAAGGCTGATCAACAAACCCACTTCTCTATCCTTGAACCCATTAGATATAAAACTAAAATGAAAAAATTTTATTGGATCCCATTTTACACTTTCCCTTCTTTCTGTCCTCTTTCCTTTCATTTTCCCTTGTCTTGAAGAGTTAACAAATACAAAGAAATAAAGGATGTCTGTGTAGGAGATTGGGAAGTCAAGGTGAGTGATAGTTTGACAAACAGTATCTCTCAACACCAGCACAATTACACCTAGATTTTAAGACAAGGTTATTGTAGAGCCAGCCTTTGTAGAAACGAATGTATTTATTCACTGATCATTTTGTTTAGTTGTCTCAACTACATTGTGTTGTTTTTGAGGAACATGAAATGTGCTATTTTTCACTGCATTCCTGACATGCTTAAAAAAAAAAGCTGCTACATTCTACTGTAGTCGATTAATGGACCTAACAATAGCCCTTCTGCATGAAACACTCCATTGATACGTTTAGGATGCATTACTGCTAACCAAACAGTAGTGGTTTTATTACTGTACTAATGGAGCCTGGTACTTGGAGACTGAGGCGTGGGGGAGTCAGAGGATTGAGCATGCAGTGTGGGCAGGACAAGTAGGTCCCTTTCCATGGTTAGTGATGGCCCCCAGAAAAGTAGTTAGACAGTTTTCAATAACATAATGTAATAATCTAGATAAAATTCAGGGTCTAATGTGCATATGCAAGAATGCACTAAATGAATTATTTCTAGCTGGGAGGAACAAGGACTTTCTCAATAAAGAATCAGAAGACAGAAGAGTTTTCTATGGCCTTTTCCAATAAACTGATTTGCTGTTTTAACAGTGAATGGAGGCAAACAAAAGAGCTGTGAAAGATATGGATTCTGGCAGACACAGAATTAGGATTGTCTTGGCAACAAGGCAGACCCAAGCGGTGACTTCTGCAACCTTTCTTGCTTTTTGTAATGTACTTGGATCTTTTTTTCTATCCTCTCTGCCTTAGTTACTTTATCATTGCTGGAACAAAATACCTGACACCCACAAGTTAAACGAGGAGAGGTTTATTTAGCCCACAGTTTATAGAGGTTTCAGTCCATATTCGACTGGCTTCAAAGCAGGATAGCATGGCTGAGGAGAAAAAGCTCATAGCATGGCAGGCAGGAAGCAGAAGTGATCAAGGGAGCAGGAGGGAGAGATGTATATATCTGCAGGCCTCGCCCACAGTGACCCACCTCCTCTCACCAGCACACCCAGCTGTCAGCCCATCAGTGGACCAATCCAGTATCGCACACCCATGATCTAGCCGTGTCCCAAAAGCCCCACCTATGAGTGCATGAGGCATTGGGAGGACATTTATGTGTAAGCTGTGCTTTCTCTTTGCTGGTTTTCTACCATTTTAATTTACCTTTAATATGATTACTGATGTAGTTGAATTCCTATCTGCCATCTTGGAATTTTTTTTTTTTTCTGTTTGACCTATTTTGTTTTTTTCCACATTCACTTCTTCTGGATTTAGCAAAAGAAAAGGTATATTTAATTTTCCCCTTTCTGGAGAACCTGTTAGCTGTATATTCTTTTTAGTGGTTATCCAACAAGGTTATAGGATGCATTCTTGACTTAGCACAGTCTAGTAAGTTCTTCTTTTACTTTTTTTTTTTTTTGACACATGATTTCACTATGTAGTTCAGGCCAGCTGTGAATTTACTGTCTAGCCCAGGCTGGCTCAGGCTGTAGCGATTCTCTTACCTCAACCTCCTGAGTGCTAGGATTATAGGGGTGCACCACCATGCCTGGTTCTTCTTTTACCTTTTTGAATATACACTCTGTTTTCAGTTGAAAAGTGGCATTGCTCTTCCTGAACATTCCTGGCAGTGAAATAACTATCCAGTAAGGTATCTGGTGCACAAAAGTGGCTCAGCGGAGATTTGAATGGCAGGGTTCACATCGGCAAGATGTTCTGTCTTCCCTTAGACTTAAGTTGAGAGCTACAGTGCTTTATCCCACTTAGATAAGCCCAGATCTTTGAAACCCTGAAGCACCTACCAGTCCCATCTAGCTGTTTCTGTTGAATTGTTTCCTTTTTTTTTTTTCTTCCTGATGTAGCTTTGTATCATGCACATTTGCCTCAACTGTCAGCTATAACTATGTGTACCTGGCTGTATTACTGATTGCTACCTATAATTTTATTGCAAAAAGCTTTACAAAGTGAAAGAGCCCCTGAATATATAGTAGCTCTTATTGTCTTGCATATGTATGGAGATAATGTGTGGAAAAGATCCTTGAGTTCCTTTTAGACTTGTTGAGCTTTATGTGCCTGAAGCATATCCAATATCACAAAATTCCAGTACAAAATAACACAGATTCAGCTGTACTGCAGGACTCTAATATAGGAGCCCACAGCAGAGGTGTGAACCTCGAGTCCTTGTGGTAACTTTATATTATGTGACACTTGTATATTTAACCCTAGAGATTGGAGCTGGGGATATAGCTCGGTGGTGGAGTGCTTGTCTACTACACTCAAATCTTTGGATTTGAACCCCAGCACCATAAATCACCTGACAGACAAAAACCCTAGAGATATATCATGGTAGTGTGAACACTCACTTCTCAGTGATGTGGAGCGTTTTGGAAGGTGCAGCTTCTTAGAGATGGTATGGATTATTCAGAAGCAGGATGGATATGTCAAGGCCTATATTCTTGACAGGCAAGGGCTTGTGAGCAAATGTGTTACTTCTTCAGCCTTATCTGTGCAGCGGGGATGTGTTACTTTGCAGGCTTGCTCTAGGAATAAAATCCTATCATATACTGGTTCCTAAACATGTTTAGAACAGTGCAAGTCACTTTACAAATATGACTTCTGCATTCTGTTTTTTCTCACCTGATAGTCCCTCTTGAAACATGTAAAATAGAAGCATTCCACAGGTAGGACTTGCTAATATTTATTTTTTGACGTGGTTGATACTGATAAATGAGATGGAGATAATCTTTTCTTTTTTTTTTTTTTTTTTCTTTCCTGTTTCTTGTGTTTTGTTTTGTTTTGAGACAGGCTCTTGCTGTATAGTTCAGGTTGGTTTTGAACTCACTATGTAGCTCAGGCTGGCCTCAGATTCATGGCGCTCCTCTTGCTTCAGCCTCCCAAGTGCTGGAATTATAAGTATGTGCGGCCATTCCTGGCCTGTTGTTTGTTTCAAGTGAGCCAGTTTTGAATGCTACATTATGGAGTAGTAGAGGGCAGATGATGTTACGTTTAAGCATTATACATTTTCAGGGAAGAGTTTTCTCAAGATAAATTGGCAAGAAGTTGTTTCCTTAAATGCACTTAGTTGATGTGAATTGATTCTCCAGAGAAATACTTACATAGCTGGTTCTGCCCAAGTGAATGTAGCAGTAGTGTGTATCCAGGCAAGAGCAAGAGCTGAATTCAGATGCTGCCTTCAAGGGCTGTCTACTAGGGTATAGTTTGCTGTGGTGAGAAGTGAATGTTCAGTGTGGGTCTGACTGGGAATTGGAGAATTCCCATTGAGTGGAGTAGCTGCCACACATGGATGGAAGAGGGCCTTTCCAGATTGCAGGACTACTTTTTGAGAGAGTGGTGAGTAGAGATACGGTTTTATAGACATCTCTCTCAGTTCCCAGGGGCACTATTCAAATTTAACCCTCCATAATGGTAGGAAAAGAGGGGAAACTCTTGACTTACCAGGAGACCTGTGAGAGCTGGGTCCTCAGGTGGAAGAACACCTCCCTGGGACAGAGCAGGGTGCTAGGTGTATGTATCACATTTCTAGAACTGACTTGAGAATGGCATTCACCACTTTCACCATGCAAGAATAGTGGAGAATGACAGCAACTAGTCACTAATTTTGGTCTTCACTTTTTATGAAGAATGATTCCATTTTTAAATTCTGAAAGAAACTGGTTATGGTGGCACACATCTGTAATTCTAGCACTTTGGCACCCTGTGCAGGAGGAGTGTAAGTTTGAGTCCCACCAGGATAACTTAGCAATTTAGCAAGACCTTGTCAAAAAAACAAAAAGAAACAACAACAACAACAAAAACAAAACCAAAAAAAAAAAACACCAGGGTGTTGGGACTTGTGCGCTGGAGAAGATCTCCATTTGAAGGCCCTGGGTTCAGTTGTAGTACTGCAGGGAAGAGTGAAAAAAAAAAAAAAATGCACCAGAATTCAGCCCTCGCTGGAGAGGCTGGCTTCATGTTGGCAAAAAGTGTCAGTGAAATCTGAGTTTGTCTAATAGTTGACGGGAAAGATCAAAGCTAGAATTGAGTCTGTTGGGTATGAACTCTTCCTAATGCTTAGTTGCGGTCCTTACAAATGCATGGCAGCTGGAAGTGTAAATCCAGAGTCATCTGTACTGACTTCCAGCCAAGCCAGATCTGTGGTATTTTTATGATTTAGAGGGGACTTTCAATGAGATTGGGTTTTAGCTGCTATATTTAACTTTTAATTAAACCCTTTTGGGATAAAGTTTTAATTTTCCAAGTGTTAAAGCCAAGGTATGAAAATGTGGGTCCAGAAGTCTAATAGAATTAAAAATAAGAGCATAACTCTGAAATCTACCAGTTGTATCTCAGATTATTAAGCAGCCTGTGGTTACTTACCTGCATGAATGCTTCCCTGATCCAGAAAAATAGCCTTAATATCTACATGTTGGGCAGTCTACTTCCAAGGGGAACTTGAAATAATGAGATTCGACTTGGATTTGCAGGTCTTAGTAGTCAGGCCTTCATGATTTGAGGTATAGGTTGTTCTTTGTGGGTGTCTTTTGTAAATTCCTATTCCGTTTTGACTTTTACACTGCCACTTGTCATCCAGATCTCATTAGGGAGCACACAGTTGCCTAAGCAAACAGAAGGAAAATTGACCTAAAGATCCGATGTGTACAGGGCCCCTTAAACATAGAAAATGTCTGAGTTTATTTGTGTGTGTAGATGCTTCCTACCTCTCTTCTGCTCTTTGGGGTCCAGTGATTGAGAGGCAACTATTGAGGCTTGAATTTGAACTTGACGTGTTCAAATAAAAAAGTGCTGTGGCTTAATCAGAGGAGTGTTAGAGTTCGTTGAACGATGTTGTTGACATGCTCAGAGAATTTCTTGGCTTTCTGTCAACTGACTGTTGGGCAGGGAAACAGCCTTGCTGCCCATCAGCACAGACCGAGGGACCAGAGGGTGTTAGTTGTCCAGGGCATTGGAGCTGCTGAATGTGTGTATACAGAGATATTCTTGTGGTCGGTGCACACACACCAAGGACAATCTGGGCTTTGCAGTTTAGGACCAATGGGCTTGTTTTCAAAGTGTAAGATTAGAAGGGAGAGAACATGTGAGCCTGTCGTGTATCTCCTCTTGTTTTCCCATCCCTGTTTGATGACTGCCACTGATGTGCGACCTCACCTGCTTCCATGTGCCTTGTGTCAGTGTCAAGAGTCCCACTGACCCTGAGCTGTTGTTTTGAGCTGCCCTATTTCTTTGAGCACCAGTGAATGCGAGTAAATGCACTGATATTTAAAAATTGTAACAGGTCTTCTGGAAGCCTTGCAGCCTAGAGAAATCAATCACCCATTATTCCGTTGCCTTTTTTTTTTGTGAACCCTTCCCCCATTTCATTATTTTTACTATGGTAAAATAAAAGATGAAATTTTAACTGAGTTAAAAATTGTTTTAATGATTGCATTAAATACTTTCACATTGTTGTGCAACCATCACCAATATTATCTCTAGAACGTTCTCATCTTTCTAAACAGAAACTCCATATCCATCGAACAGTTAATGCCTCATTTCTCCCTTTCCACAAGTCCCTGTGACCCCTCTTCTCTTAACTAGTAGAAGGGGAATTGTACAATTTGTATCCTTTTGTGTCTGGTGTATTTTAGTTAGTACTGTACAGTTTTTTCACAGTTCATCTGTGTGTCAGAATTTTATGCCTTGTTGAAGGTGAACATTATACTGGTATACCTTATTTGTTTATCCATTCATCTGATAATTAGATTTTCACCTTTGGTGAAATTATACATGTTGTGGACAGTGAAGTATAAGTATCTGTTTGGGTCTGTTTTGTAACATTGAGGTACATAACAAGCTGAAAATGTTGAATGAGATGGTAATTCTATGTTTAACTTCTATGTTTAATTCTATGTTTAACTTTTTTTAAATTTTGAAACAGGTTCTTGTTGAGTCACTAAGTTGCCCAGGCTAGGCTCAAACTTGGCTTCCTCCTGCCTGAGCCTTCCAGGGTGCTGAGATTATAGGTGTGCACCACCAAGTCCGGTTGGTGTTTAACTTTTGGAGGGCGTATTTTACTGTGCCACAGCAGCTGTGCTGTCTTAACATTCCTACTAACAGTGCAGGAAGGTCCCAGTTCCTCTGCATCCTTGCCAATGCTTGCTATTTTTTTTCCCTTTTTAAGAATGGCCAGCCTAATGAATATGAAATGATATCTCATTGTGGCTTTGATTTGAATTAGATTTATAGTTAAACAGAATGCACATGACATTCTATGTATCCAGTTAATATTTTGTCTTTTAAATGACTGTTTTTAATTGCTTCTTTCTGGGATCCATCTTGAAGTTACCATTTCTTTGAAGAATTAGACTTTGAACTAAGAATGAAAATGTGGGCCTCTCTGTAGAAGGCAAAAGGCTGGTGTGAAGCAGTGCATAGAAACCCTGGAGAATATCCTGAGAAGATTGTAGGGCTTCCTTTGGCCTCTGAGCAACTTTACGGTGAACCCACTAGCTGGATACGGCAAAATAGGATCTCAGCCTGGGAGAGAACCTCATAAGAGACACATTTCTAGTGTGACAGAAATGGATTAGACCAAAGTTAAACCCAAGCATCAGTCAGCAAAATCATCCAATTTATCGTCCTTTCCCCAGGACCAGGATGTTTTTAAGTGGTTTGGAAAAACTTTGAAGGAGTAGGGAAGGCTTGAGAATAATTTAAAAGCTTGTTCCCTGCAGGCCAGTGTGTTAAAAGCCAATTTTACCAAAAGGCTAAGGCAGTGATTAAGTAAAATGTCTTTGAAAAGGAATCTTAAAATACTCCATTAACAGAGATTACAGGGTATGGTTATTACACACCATAGTATTTTAAAAGAGAATAGTGCAACAAAAATGAATGTTTTGTGAAATGTCTAATTTGATCACCAGAAATCATAGAAACTTTCTAAATATACACAGAATGCTTGAAGCAAAATTGAACTCTGTAGAACGGAGTCAAAGTTTACTCTTAAGTTTCAATTGTAAACATGATTTCTAAGAGTAAAGCTAAATATTACTTAAAATGCTAATAGGGAAAATCCCCAAATCTCTTTCTTGCTGATTAATTTTGAACCTGAAAAAAAATTTCTTTTGACTTCACTGTGTAGCCCAGGCTGGCTTTGGACTCAATGATTTTCCTGCCTCAGCCTGCCAAGAGCTGGGAGTATAGGGTGCGCTACCATGCCTGACTTATCTGAAGTTTTTTGAGATAAGATTCTGATTTTGAGATCATTCTGGAAAAAAAAAAACAAAAAAAAAAAACAGCTCTTAACAAGATCTGTGTCAGAGACCGGATGGTTGTCTTACAAAGCAGAGGTGACAAGGATTGTACTCCTGGTGGCCTGGCTTTCAGTGGCGAGTTCATCTGTATTTCAGAATAGAGCTGACCAACAACATCTGAGTCTAGAAATTCCCAGACAGACACAGCTCAGTACTGCAGTGTCGTCCTGATTAATTATGTGGGGGAGATTTGCATACTAGGGCAATGGAGAGAGTAAATTGAATGAACCTCAGGGACTGTACGCCTGTCTGTGGAATTGCAGTACCTCTGCAAAGCTGCTTAGAAAGCCCATTGATAGAAGGACATTGACTAGGTTCCACTATGAATGCAAATTGTAATGGCTGCATGAGGTTGAACACAGGAGTAGGACTGGTAAGGTAAGATCTGGGTTCCAGAATCACATTTGGCTATTTGTAGCCTGAAATGCCCAGTGCTGGTTGCTTGGTCTTCTTGTAGGATTTGTAGAGCTCTGTAAAATACATCATGTATGTGGGGACATTTTGGAAACACCTAACACTGAAAGCATTGGTTTTTTTTTTAATTTTATTTTAAAAACAAAAAGATAGAATTTTAAAAAAATAGTAGGGTAGGAAATTAACACTAGTTACTATATTGCATATTGTTATCTTAGAAGTAGTTGTTCAGGTTACAAGATTTAGGCATAAAAATGATCAAACAATCAAACAATGAAAGCACAAACAGTTCTTTTTGATGATCTTACAGAGATTAGTAGTATAGTTATCTATCTTGTGTGTATACGCACACACACACACATATAGACACATATATATGTATACCTATATACATATAATCTTTTCCCTTCTTCCTTTTCTCCTTTCCCCATCCCAGTTCTTTCCTTTTGAGCACTTCCTTTTTCTTTGATTTTTCACAATATATATTATATATTTTGGATCTTATTACTGTTGCAGTTTTTTTTTTTACACTAGGGAGACAATATGGTATTTATACATGTGAGTTTGATTTACTTCACTTTTGAGTATGGTCTCAAGTTACATCCATTTACCTATAAAAGCCTCAAGTTTATCCTTCTTTATAGCTGAGTAATACTCCATTGTATAAAAATACCACATCTTTTTTATCCATTCCTTGTTTGATGGGCATTTGGGTTGTTTCCAAAATTTAGCTATTACAAATTGTGCTTCTATAAACACAGGTGCACATATATTGCTGTGGCATGATGTTTTCAATTTTTCTGAGAAAATACCCAGAAGGGGATTAGCTGGATTGAACAGGATCTCCAATTCTAGTTTTTTGAGGAGTCTCCACACTGATTTTCACAATGGTTGTACCAGTCTACTCTCCCAGTGGAGGAGTGTTTGAATACACACTTCTCAGATGAAGAAATACAAATGGCAAATAAATACATGAAGAAATGTTCAACATCACTGTAAGCATTGTTATTAGTAGGTCAGATAGTAAGACTGAAATGAAAAAAAAGATTTCCCCCACCCATCAACTCATTTGGTCTTTGGCATAACTTACGGTTCTTTGTCAGGGCATGTAAAGCTTCTGCCAGTCTCTGTGTTTGAAAACTAGCTGGTTTATTATTGGCCTGATAGAGATTTGCCTAACCCCGAAGCCAACAGTGAGAGGGACTTCACTGAACCAACCATGAATTAATTCTCTTGCTGCGTCTGTCACAATGTTGGGGATGTAGGTGCAGCGTAAGCGCCACTGTATTATGATTCTACGACTGGACAGTTAATAACAAGGCAATGCTATTGTGTCTGTGAAACTGAGCTGCAGTTCTGTGAGGGCTGTATGCATGGCTGCTTACTATATGTATGAGCATGGCCAAGAGTATTTAGTACTTAGTTGAGTACTTAGGCCAAGATTACATAGTTGGTAATTCAGCCTCCCTAAACTCCTCTCATGTGGATTCTTACACATACTTCCCAGAAGACACCGAATTCACCTAGGAACTTCCAGAAATTTGTAAGGATTGAATTTTCTTGTCAGCATGCCTCCTGTCACTGAGCTTTGGCTAGTGCGCAGCTCATTTCTTTTTTGCATGGAGTGAGTTGGAATACAGAGAACGTATTTCTAGGGTTTGATGTTAGAGGAATAGTATGCGTGTAGATAAATGAAAAGGCTTGGATGCTTTATTATTTTGCCTGATAGTCTTTCAGTATGCATTTCGTTATGATTGCGTTTAAACTAATTATACTGTGTACTACATTGTGGTGCCTACCATGTGCCAAATACTGTGTAAATGCTTCATGTTTATTATTGTCTCCTTAGTAACATTTATAAGATGGGGTGTGTGTGTGTGCACGTGTGTGCGTGTATGTGTGCGTGTATGTATTGAGGCATGTTTCTCTTTGTACTTTGGCTGGCTGTGAACTCGTTGTGCAACTCAGGTTGGTCTGGAATTTATGTTTCTCCTGCCTCTTGCTTCCAACTGCTGGAATTACTATCACATACCACCATGCCCTGCTAAGATAGGTGGTTTTATTGGTGAGGAAAGTGACTTGGATAGCTTAAAATGAACCGTTGCAGGCCATATAGGTCAGATTTGAAATCACCTTTGCTAAATCTTATATGTCCTTATCTCTTTAGGCTTCTCATTCTCTGCTGATTCCCATATTTATAGGATTAGGTTGAAGAAACTTAGGGAAAGTAATTTCCTGTTGAGGAATGTTTTCTTTTGTTTTTTTTTTTTTTTTTTTTTTTTGCGGTACTGGGGATTGAACTCACAACCTCGTGCCTGCCAGGGCAGGCACTTAAGCCACTGAGCCAAACTCCCAGACCTGGTTTTTTTGAGGCAGGGTCGCACTGTGTAGCTCAGGCCGGCCTTGTGCTTGCATTGTAGCCCAGGCTGGCCTCGAACTCACAACGCTCCTCCTACCTCAGCCTCCCGAGTGCTGGGATTAAGAGGAATGTTTTCTTAGTCATGAAGTGCTTAAATTGTTTTATGATTATATGGAATATTCTTACCA
This sequence comes from Dasyprocta punctata, assembly GCA_004363535.1. Classification (NCBI taxonomy): domain Eukaryota; kingdom Metazoa; phylum Chordata; class Mammalia; order Rodentia; family Dasyproctidae; genus Dasyprocta; species Dasyprocta punctata. Next base: position 69,081 of record RJWM01009026.1, read on the forward strand.
GGAGCTGAAAGCTTTTTAGGAATCGCTTGTTTCCTATGTGTTGCCGATTATTTGGATCAGGAGTAGCCAGTGTGCAGAAATCATGTATAATGCCCCGTGCATGTCAGTATCATGCTGCTGCCTGAAGAGGTGCCAGGAATAGGGATTGACATCCTAGATTGTTATCCCAATCACATTTAGAATTTCGATTACCACTATTATGACTAAATGGTTGATTTATTTGATGTGGGTGTTTTAATTTAAAAAAAAAACTGCTTTACTGAAGTCTTCTCTGTGTCATAAAACTCATTCATTTTAAAGTATAAATGTGAATGATTTTTAGATTTACTGAGCTGCATCACCATCACCATGATCTAATTAAGAACATTTCCATCACCTAAAAAGAAACTTTCTTAAAATTTGTCTTTTTTTAATTTTTCTTTTATAGTACCTCTTCTGGTTCACTCTCAGGTTTTCTAGCTGGCTATGAAGAAAAAATCCTTTTCAAAAACTATCTTTCCATTTTAATCAAACAATGTACTATTCACCATGTCAGGCACTGTCCTGAAACTTTATGAAGATGAGTTCATTTAACTCATTGATTTCTCAAATACTCCTTGAGATATGTTTATTTGTATTTTGCAGATGAAGAAAACAGAGTGACAGAAAGTTTAAGTAGCTTGGCCAATTTCACAGAGCTAGTAATGGTAGAATATGGATTTAAAATGTGTTATTCTAAGCATTCTGAATCTTCTGATGAGACCGCAAAGAGCAGGGGAAGCAGTAGTTACCCAAGTGGATGGCGAGCCTCAGAAAGAAAAAGCTGATCTCCTTCTTTTGGCTCCCCTGGTTTTAAATGTTTTATAATGATGTTAAGGTCTGATGAAACCATCCTGGTGGTCTGCATGCATCTGGAGTATGTCCCTTTGTCTACCTTCTCTTTTGCCTTAATGTCATAGGGTGTGAAACATGTTTTGATGGATTTTTGCTCAGCACTCTGGCTA